>JZLH01S0238873.1:0-35756 GCA_001188425.1 Eucidaris tribuloides | reverse complement strand
TACACCCGTAGTTCCCTGAAACGCCCAAAACCGCCCGTCTACTCTTATTACTCCCTAAACCGCCCGAAACCGCCCGTCCGTAAATTGCGCTCTAGTATACATTGTAGTCCTGTCTTTTGTGCACCGTTGAGGATTTATTGCTGTACCTTCCAGGGAGCCATAAGCCATTATCTACAGAGTCTTCAGTGACTAAAGGGTTAATAATGTGTGTGTTTCATATTTTGCTTGTGATTTAATTACTGAGATATGTCTTCACAGCAAAGGCTAAGCTGAGCAACTGAAAGATAGTTTTGATATTAAAGGCAAAGGGGATGGTTTATGATCTTGTATCCCTGCGTGAATGCTAGTTCACACGACTTCACACATTACCCCTGATCACTGGACCCATGTCAAGTCTGCACATTATTGTGCACTACATCCACTGGCCTGGGGAGTATTCCTAGCCCGGCTGCCTGTCAGGCACTCAGGAGCTAAATCACTCACAAATGCGTTTCTCAGTCCTCTTAGATATTTGTACCATAATTAAAGGTAAATGACATGATTGGGGGTAGTCCTCAACTTGGGCTGAAACGACTACAGAATCAAGTAAACTATGCAAGGATTATCCTGTGAAAATCTTGTAGTCAAACGTTGTCTCATTCTAGAATAACTAATGTCTATTGTCCCTCGTGGCAGGCAAACCTGCTGTGTGGCTCTCTACGGGTCTTATTTTTATCGTGCCCCGAAAAAATTAAGATACTAGTATGTTCATGCTTGATTCTCCTTAAGTAAACAAATTACAGATCCACTCCAGATAGTGTATAGTTGGTATACATTTCAAATCATTTGGTTCTTGAGGCATTTTTCAAGTGTTCCCAATCATGTCACTAACCTTTAATTGCAGTGTTGCCTAGATCCAAACAAACAAACTAAAACATCACCTCTGTCTACGGATGTGAAGTGGCTCATGCCTAGCTTGAGTGGTAAAATGGCTGATCCAACTTTGAATTATCAGCCAGAACACAAACATTTACTAAGCCAAAAATTTTGCTGATTAATACCAGCAAGAACAGAATACCAATTTTGGCAATTCTGGATTTTGCACTTTTTTACAGATTCAAACAGATTCAAATGATTTCTGCTCATTTAAGCATAACACGTCATCTAGTTTGTGGTATCATTTGATAGAAGAGACCCTCAGCTATCCAAGAGTGTGAACAAGTTTCTGATAAAGTTCTAAAATATTCATTTGAAGAGACTTTTGTCCAAGTGTAAACTTTTGTGGTGGTAAATACACTATATCATACTTGGCACAATACTTTCCTAAACTATTGGGGAAATCATACTATTTTTCTTCAGTCTCAGGAACTTCAAGTATTGAAGAGGAATCTGAAGAGGTCAGAAGTCCAAAGGTCAGTGCAAGGTCACAGAATCCAAAGAGCAGCAGGTCTAGTAGTCTTCTCAGCCAGTCCTCTGGTTCGGTGAAAACCAAACCGACAACTAAACTACCTAATGGTAAGTGAACTATGAAGTTTATTCATAAATATGTGGTTTGTAATAATTTCGAAATTATTTTGTATTTATTTGTTTATTCATTTGTGTATTTGTGAATATTTATATATTAATTTAATCGTTTATTATTATTTATTTGTTTTAATTTTCTTTATATATTCATTTTTAAAATGAGATTGATTAAAGCCTGATATCACAAAACCAATTTTTGCAGAATACCACAAAGATATGAAGAAAATTCCATTTCAAACATTAAGTGATTTATCACATAAGCATACAGCATACATGGATTGGTGGATGGATTGGTGGATTGATTGATTGATTGATTGATTGATTGATTGATTGGTGGATTCATTGATTGATTGATTGATTGATTGATTGATTGATTGATTGATTGATTGATTTGATTAATAGATGGATGGATGGATATTACCTTGGTTGTTTGTTTGATTAATATTATGTATACAGTATATTATTGTAGTACGTGTATATCCTTTTCCTTTTTTCCTTCGTATTTCTTCTTTATCTATTTATCCAAATGTTTAGTATGTTCAATTATCAGTTATGTTTTACAACTTGCAGAAATTTGTTGTTTGTGGTGTTTTTGTTTTACCCTTTTACTGTATTATTAATGTTGCCAACCACATTCAAATTCTTCCCCACAGGAAGAACTTCCACACCACTCAAAAGCAATACACAACCCACAATGCAACAGAAGACCCCGTCCCGTACACGACTGAACTCTTCAGCTATGCACTACACCAGTCTACCTAACCTCTCACCCAACCCAGCAGCTCATGCCCACCCCTCACTAGGTAGAATGCTCCAGGCACCCCCACACTGGAATGGATGGATGATTCCATCAGAAGCCAACCAGTATGAGAATCAGCATGCTCCATTCAAGAAAAGGTAAGCTTGTGTCATGTTTTACACTCCATGCCTACACCTCAACAGGTAGAACACCCCAACCACCCCTGAACTAGTGAAGAAGGATTGTTCCATTAGAGGCCAATCAGTGTGAAAAGCAACATGGTTCATTCAGAAAGAGGTATTAACGTATATGTATGTTTTTGAATGGTCCAGTAGTTTTGTTAATTTATTGAAATTTTTGTTGTTGTGTTGACAAAACCTCTTATCTCAATGTTTGGTGAAAATGGGGTTTTATGTGCTCTTGTAGCTAGTAAGCCAGATTTTGTGTTTTCCAAGTCTTGTATATCAAATCTGAAAATAGAGCCTTTAGGTGCGTCTACAATACAAAACTTTGCGAAGTTAAATTTTGCGAAGTTTTATTAAATTTCGCGAAAATTCATTCATTCACTAGCCCAAACTTCCTGATCTTTTCCGGGAGGAGTAACTTCCCAAAAATTAAGTCGTTAGTGCGCATGTGCGGTAGAAGGTAAACAATGTGGTCTTGATGTATAGAGCGTGCGAAAACAAGATTATGCAACCAGCTAGCTGCATGCATGAACGTCACCTTCTCAAATATATGATGGCATGTTGTTATGGCTGGGCATGACGCTTGATTTGGCAGAAACTCTGAAGACAACCAAGGGCTTTTTCCTATAATTATGTTCGCCGTTGACAATTGGAAATCGCTGCACTTTAACCTCACGTGCACAGACCTTAGTCCCCGTATCTGTTGATCATTGGGAAACGTTTTCTTGAAAATTCCAGTGAAAATCACATTCGTTCACAAATTCAGACACAATTCATTATTTACATGTCACGCACATACTAGGCAGAGCGACTACCAGCTGCTGCTTTCATACAGCCCGCGTTTCAAACCGGAAATGGTCAATGGGAAACTGCACCCCACAAAACTTCGCGAAGTTTGCGTCTACACTGCAAATGTCGCGCGACATTTCGCGGTGTCCAAGAAAAATCCTACCCCATGAGCAGGATTTTTCGCGGGAAGTTTCGCAGGTATAATTTCGCGAAGTTTGCATCTACACTGCAAATTATCGGGAAGTTAAACTTCGAGAAGTTTCAGTAGGTGTAGACGCACCTTGTGTCACCACTTAAAAAGACTGCTAAATAATTGTTTTTGTGTTAAGGCAGCCATTTTTTTAGTGGCTCTCCTGAACATTGACATTTCTTAGGTACAAGGTTTTGTAATCTTAACAACATTGTTTGTTAAAGTTGAAAATAAGAAAGAACGTCAAAAGTATTTACTTATGTTGTTGTTTTCAGAAGCTGAAGCTGCGTCATATTTTTATGCAACTTCAAACAACGTCACGTTTTGTGAGTTTGCTTGACAATGAATCAAAACCAAATATAATGGCTTCACGGGCATCGTGACATTGAATATTAATATCGCGATTTGTGAAAGATGACACAAACAACTCATAATTGGCCATTATCTGTGGGATTAATTTGATTTATGTCATTATTTTCTGTCGATGAGCTAGAGGTGTCACTCAAACTACCCAAAAACGTGTCTTTGTATAATGAGTGAAAACATCAATCCCCAATAAATCATAGGTATTTTTTTTGTGTACATGTCGTCTGTGTCAAAGTATTTGTGTAGCTGATAAAAGTATATCGTCATTGGGCCATGAGTAGGCCATGTTATTTGATCTCAAAACTACATTTGAAAATCAATTCAGATGAAATGGTTGAAATGTGCAAAGAATGATTTGGAGGGCGGGAATTTGAATTATTGAGGATTTCCAACTAACATTTAATCCTAAAATGAGATACGAGGTTTAAAAAAAAAGATTAATTTTGACATGATTTTTTTCAGATATGCAACTCATGTGGTTATAAAAAGATTAATTACACCTTAGAGACTACACATTTATCAAAAAAATTAAAATTTATTTTAGAAAAGTAATTTTCATCAAATTTGAGATACAAGGTTTTATCAGCCCATAAAAACTTTTGATGTTACAGGCTGTTAAAACCTTGTATCTCAAAAAAGCAATGTTTTCAGGAGAGTAAAAAAAACTCATTCCTATTTTAACAAATTATGTGCATAGGCTAATTTATTTGAACTTAAGGCTATGTTTGATAATCAATTTGATATGAAATGGTCGAAATGCACGAAAAATAATTTGGAAGGCATTGAGTTTCAAGGTTTTTGCACTAAATCCTAAAATGTTATACAAGGTTTTCCAAAAGATTAATTTGTGCATTATTTGTTGAGATATGAGACTCATGTGGTTATTAGAAGATGAATTACAACTAAACTCTTAACGTGCCGAAGTCGCAGATCTGCACCAAATAATACACATATGATGCACCACGCATTACCCCGGGGTACCGTTGTACCCCAGTGTACCACGTTGTGCAGCACCCTCTTGTGTCCAAAAATGTATTTTCTTCAGTTATGATCACTGAAATCAGTGCTTATGATGCAGAACCTGCGCAAGTGCACAACAAAAGGGCATAAACGTACGAAAAATGGGTGAAAATGAAGCTAAATTTGTTATTTTCACATTTATTACATAACTTTTACATAATTTTGTAACCCAGGGTACAGTGCTAAAAAAAAAATAAATAAATAATACAACAAAATGGCGGATTTCTCGTTGGTATCCCGGGGTACTATTTATGTCATCATATGTCCATAGAGGTTTATATCCTCTGGCATGTTAAGAGTTCACATTTATAAAGAAAAAGTCATTTTCACCAAAATTTGAGATACAAGGTTTTATCAGCCTATCAACAATATTTTAGAGACTTCATAAATGTTTAACTCTTTGGTTGCACGGCTAAGAATCCAGGTGTGTTCACCAGAGACTGGGTTGTTTTGTACTAATGTGTATGACCTTTCAAAAATGTACAAATTTACTGCAGCATTCATTTTACAACATTTACAAGAATTAAACCATCACAACACATACAACATTTATAATAGCTGATCTAAGCATTTGGGCCTCTGTTCTTCTCTCAGATCACATTTTGATAGGCTTTAAACACAATTTTGGAGACACCCAACGAGACGCTATGTATATAACTATCAGTTTAATTGGTTGGTTGCAGTCGACTCTGGCTGAAAGTGATACTTGAAAATATCACTTCGTCTCGTGGGCTTTAATGATGCATTAGCATTTCTGTAATGTTTGTAGCAAAAGGATAAATTTTGAGTAAGTGTTCATAAGGTTAATGGAAGACTGTAAAATGATACAATGCAGATGAATTTGGGATAAGGCAGGATTCTGATTTGTCTTTGTATTTTTTTATGCCTCCTCACCAAAGATGCCTGGAGGCATCATGTTTTTGAGTTGTCTGTCCGGATGTTTGTCTGCTGTCCATCTGTTTGTGTGTGCATGCTTCTGTCTGTCCATCCGTCTGTCATTTAGCATTTCACAACAATAACTTAAGAACTACTGATCAGATTTTAAAAGTAGAATCAATTATGTACATAACAATAAAGTGATTAGATTGCAGAGTTCAAATGTCACAGATCACTGGGTTTTTTAGTATCCGTTTTTGGCTCGTTACAACAATAATTGAACAACTGCTGATGTTATTTTAATGAAACTTGTTTCAAGTACGTAACTATGAGGCAACAATGACCTGATTAGATTTCAGAGTTCAAAGTTTATTAGAAAAAAGTACAAAAAGGCCAAAGAAAAGTATCAGAACCTAAATAGAAATCAAGCCTGAATATGTCCTTTAATCTAATCATGAAGTTATACAAGTCACGAAAGTCCTAACCCTAGGTTGGCAGATTACATTACAAGAGGAGAAACAAATGTACTACCAAAAGAAAGATAAACAAATAAGACAAGGTTGGTGATGAGAAAATAGGAAAATGGGCTAACAATATGTAGATCCAATAAACACATGGGTTTAGGATTCAGGGGGTTAATTTAACCATTTCCCACTGACCAACATTAACCAATGCACCTAATGTTTAACCATATTCCCCACAGCAATAATGACCACTAACCCTCAAGTTAAAACAAATGGATGGTGTGGCTACTGTTGATATCACCACTACGTGCTAAGCATTCTTGAAAACAAATCTGTCGTCTCAAATTCAACCACATTTCTTGGACTTGAATTAAAGACACATTTTTAAACAAAGAATTGTTTTAGTGAGATGAATATTCACTAGGACAGATGAATTCAAGTGGCTTTTTGCACCTGTAAACCTGTGATGCTTGAGTATCAAGTTTTATATGCAGTTCCACAGTCAAGTTGACTGTCTCACAGATGGAACTCGGTACATGGAGTTTAGGACATATTAACTCTTAACGTGCCAGAGGATTAAAACCTCTATGGAATTTATGTGCATTATTTGGTGCAGATTTGCGACTTCAGCACGCTAAGAGTTAATTGGAAAGAATATAATTAATGTTTTTTTATAGGTATCTCAGTGAGGATTACAATCATATTTCCCCCAAAATGACTTGTTAATGTATTATAATGATTGAATCAAAATCAATCAGTGTGATTGATATTTAATAATCAAATGCATGTTTATCAAAAGGTGAATTACCAGCAGTATTACATTATTGGGAGATATTGCATGAATTGAAAAACTGAGAATTAACATAAATGATGAAATTGTCAAGTTTATTATTGTTTATTCATTTGTGTATGTATGTATAAAATTATCATTTACTTATTCATTCTCTTAACTATTTTGTTTATTTTTTTATCACTTTTAGATTTATTTATCTGTTTACTATATTGCATGTAACATTGATAGTACATACTAATTAGGTGATGAAATAACCCTCCTGTGATGCATCAAACTCCTAAATCAATAGCAAGAATCTGAAATGAAAACTGAAAATGTCATCAGATACTTAAAATGCACAGAAAAAAGGAAATGAAATTGGAAGAGTGATATCTATCAACTTAATCTTTAATCTTCAGCATTTCTGTTGCCGTAAAAGATTGCAAAATTTTTACTGCATTGATCTTACAATCTCTTTTGGAGATGGATGCTGTAATACCTGGAAACATGTATCGCTTGCCCATTAAAATTCATTACTTGCACATCCCTCTCATCGTTTGCGACCTTTTGCAAACATACAGAGGGCAGTGTTTTGCTTCACGCCTCCCGTCTCCCGAAACTGAGAAACCAAACTCACTCTAGAGACAAAGGATATGGTTTTTTACACCGATCAACCACTGTAATTTATTCCCTGTATTTCACACTTGTTGCAGAGTGTGAGGACATTTGCCTCGGCACTCGATGCAAATTTAAATGAAAGGACTTGTAAATAGAAGCAACGAGAGGGAGGGGGAAGAAGATAAAGAAGAATGAAGGGCGTAAGTCATTTAATCTTTTGGGTGGAAGTATACATTGAATTATGTCACAATTCTTTATGTATGGACAAACGAACTCCTATAATAATGTGAAGTGTAGCAAATCTGAACAAAAATATTGCCCAAGAAAGGAGAGTAACAATCTTTATTTGATATTGCATTTGCTATTGGGTGTGGTGTTGACTATAAGAACAACAACAACAAAAGAAGATATCAATGCTCTTAGTTGTGGTGTAACTATATTTGAATATGTTACTTGAACTTTTGAATAGAGGGAAGGGTGGGGGAATAGGGTAGATTGTGCAGACATATTATGTGAGAAATATATAAAAGGATGGAGGTTCCCCTAATGTGAAGGTAGGGGTAAAAAGTAAAATAAAATGATAAAAGATCCTTCAAACATATCAAACAACTTCTCTTCATGAAAGATTCTCAGATTTCAAAATTAACTAGAAACAAATTGGCTTTACCAGTAGAAATTTTGAGTGGGATTGAACACCCTTACACTCCCCCCACCTCTTCCCCTGCCACAATTCTTCAGTGTACTTGATGTTATGCATATAGTTTACATTCATAAACTATGTATAAAAAGAAGAAGTAATTATATATCTTATTTCTCCTCTTAACCCGTTGCCTCCGAGATTTTGGAAAATCACATAGAGTTAACACAGGGCACATCCGGTTCCCGTAGCCAACGGGTTAACACTAGAAAAATTACTTGATACAATCAGCAGCTCATGAATGGGTGACCTGTTTACGTATATAGACGACAATACATGTCTAACACAATTTCTACCCCGAGATGTGAATTGACACCACACATCTCTTGTCAAAGTAGATTAAGCGTATCTTTAGGACTACCTGAGCAATTTGAGAAGAGGGACAAAGCATGATCTATCATCGACGCTATCTACTCTGGATGATAAGTTGGAGGAGGAGGATGCGTGTCTGAGGCTGAAAGTTGCTGAGGAGAAAGATCTGGAGGCTATCGCGAGGCATTAAGCCATCTTATGGAGATGGAGCATCCTCAAGAATTTTTTCGGAGAAATTTCATCGAGGCAGATTTGCATTTCATTGCTGCTTGAAAGTGGATGGATGCTGCAATGGGTGCAATGGCTTGGATGTCAGCGACAGCAGATGGACCAATCAGAAGGTGAGTTAATTGTCTTTGTTTCAGTTCAAATTCGAATAAATATATTATTGCGCGTCTGGCAGAAAGTTGTTCGCAAATGCTCTAAACAAAAGAGCGTTAACAGTAAATTGACTCAAAATTGATGAAAAGAAACTTATTCCATATTTTTTCCTAACATACTGATAGAAGGACCTAAAAGATCACAATATTTTGATTTCATGTGAAATAATCCAGTGGTTTTCATGTTGCAAGCCATTTACTGTTAACGCCCTTTTGCTAAGAGCATTTGCTTATGACTTTTTGCCAGGTGCACAACGATATGTGACAAGATTTAGCATAACTATGCACTTCACTTGTTAGCAGATATCAAAATATTCAATTATTGCAGTATTGCATAAGACACTTTACAAGTTACTAAAATTTGATACCTAATTAAAAAAAACCTGAACATTTATCAAGTAAGGTACAACAATTTCAAGTTTTAATTTTGTACAGAGTTCAATGGGTGTTTAGTTCCTTTAAAGCCAGTTTGTATAAAATATGAATTAATGAGAAGCGCTTGGTTTTGCTAGATTGGGTCACATATTCATGTTAGTTTATTTGTGATGTTTGTGTATGAAATAATCCAGTTTACTAATCATATTTAAATTCATCTAGAGATTTTTCTTTCTTAGGGTTCTAGTAATGAGCTTTTCCATAAACCTTTGTATAATGAATAAAGTTCAATACTTGAATTTGAGCTTGCATACATTAGTTGTTGCTATGTCGGGCAAACCTCAGGCACGCTCTCAGGTTGTTAAGAATAATTTGGAAAGGTAATTTATAGATTTGAATAATTATTTAGTAAATGGCTATTTGTCTCTTTCATCTTTCATATTTGCGGAATGAATGTATTCCTATATTCCTGTGCAATTTCAATGTTTGCTCCGTGTGTTTACATATCAACAAATCAATGTCTTTGTTTCTTATGATATGACATTAATGATTTCAATATGCATAACATTTAGATTGTCTCATAAAAAAAAATGATTTGGGTAATGGGTATACTTTTATTTTTATTGACCGGACAAGATAATCTCAGGCCAACATTTAGGGTTAGAGGCAATGAAAAAGGGGGGCTGGGGGAATGGGTGATTACCCCCCCCCCCTTAACTATCCAAACTAGCCACCTCACCACCTGAAAACTATATAGAAGCTAATTTATTTTGAAAGAGTCCTCATGAAGAAGACAAATATTTTTAACCCTGGTTATATTTTAAAACCAGTTGGAGATATGTACAGTGTATTTTTTGCAGTCACGAGAATGATCTGTTGTATCTCAAAGTACACTGTATTATGTCATTGTTGTACTCAAAGGCTGGCTTTCTTGCAGGTATGGAGTCAAGAGGCCACTGGAAAAATATTTTTCACACAGACTTTGTACATGGGACCCGGTCCGAGGCCTTGAGACCAACTTTTAGTGGCCTCAGCCTTGGCATCGGCCCAAGCCACCAGTACAATCTCTGTGGAAAGTGTTTGTTTTTTTTTGGGGGGGGGGGGCGTTGGGGCCTCAGCATCTGAACTTGAACTACTTGAGTGATCCTACATTTGCTCCAGGGACAGTTTGCTCCGGTGACAATATCTCAGAAGACAGAGTAGGGTTTAGGGTTGCCATTGGGTTTCCATTAGTTTTAGGGTATAGTGTTTTGGTTAGGGTTAGGGTTGAGGTCCAAGGTTAGTGGATGGAGCAATTGTCACCAGGAGGCATATTCAGGCGATCGGCGACTCGACTACAATACTTATTTAAGTTGCCCCAGAACCTGTTGTAATTATAAGAGAAGGGAGAATTCCGTATGAGAAAACAAAAATAGTAATTTCAAAAGTTAAAGCAATTTCAATAAATAGTTATGTCCATATCAGACAGATTACTGAATTTAGAGAAACAGAAAACGCGTTTTTGCAATAACTTTTATAGTTTTCTTAATATACAGTTTTGAAATTGGGGGATAGTTTTTGGTATAGGACTTAAAATTTATCTTGATTTAATAATAATATTCTGAAAAATGTAATGTATCATCTATTCTTATGCGCATTTCCTTATTTAAACTTTTGAAGGTGCCAACAATCTTATATTGTAAAAAACTTGTTGAAACTCCAAACAGTATTTTCTTGAGAAATGATTCAAATCTACTGACAATCAATGTAATTCCGTTACCTAAAATTGAAAAAGTTTTTCCCTTGAAGTAAGTTTTCAATTATTTTTTCTGTAATTGTAAATTCTTCGCCTGCATACAAGTCTTCAAAACCTCACCTAACATTTTCTGAAATATCTCCTCCAGTTTTGCTGAAACTGTGGTAAGGAATTACAGCAGTAACGGAATTACCATCATCCTTAAATACTGTGAGGGAGGAGATAACCTGTTTCAGACACATTCATATGTGGAATGTTTATGAGAGAGCCTCAGGGAATTACGCCCTGAAGGTAGCTAGTCGGACAGTGGTAGACATTGTGGAACTGAAAGATGAGTTCTTGATACCCTGATATGGCCTGGATGGCTTTTGGAGTTGTGACATCACGGCCTAGATGTACATGTTTAACAGGACACATTTTGTCAGCATGGTCCTGTTTTAATTAGTTTTCATATTTTCTCATCTGCAAGAACTTCCCTTCATAAAGCTGAGTTATTCTAGCAATACACCTGTACATACCAAACAATAGATTCTGCAGTTACACTTCTAGTCAAAATGTATATGCATTTGTCTTTTTAAACTTTTTGTTTTGTTTGTTTGTTTTTTTGGCTGGTGTGGGTGGTGGAGTGGGCCTAATTAAAAATGTGAAAATGACATATCGTTCAGTGCAAGAGACAAGCATAGCATGTGGCGTGCAGCAGCTTATTTATGAAACAGATGCACATTTGTCCATTTGGAAGCTGAGAATGACAATACTGCATGTGGGCTAGTACAAGTCGAGAATGAAAATGGGTTATGTCCAGTACTTTACAGAAAAAAGTGTAATAATTTATCAGCTAAGTCATGAACACAACAGGAGATTACTGTCAATTTCTCAAATTTGTTAAATTTGTTAATTATATGTTTGGCCTGAAATTGATTATATTTTAAGTAGGGCCTACTTTCCAACGAGGCAATTGTTTCTAAAATGTCAATTCCAATAAATTCACAACTCTATACTTCAACTATTTCAGGAGTGATGCGACTAAATGTTTTTTAGAAGCATTTTTTTTTCTACAGAATTGTCAGTTTTAACTTCAGAGCATGACATTTGCCTATGTTTAATGAACCAGCTAAAGTTTCTGGATTTTGTGTATTTTCAGATTGTATCATTGCACTTACATGTATGCATTTCACACAACAAGTTGATGGGCATTCTACTGCATCTTCTCTTTAGACATTTCTATGGATTTGTCCTTGTTTTACCAGTTTTTTTCATTCATTTTGTTCATTTTTGGTGCAATATCACATGTTATACCTGTATTTACAATGTGTGTCATATCTAGAATGTCTCGGATAGCTGTTCGTACAGACATTGACAAAAGCACAAGCCAATTATTATTTGTTGAACTTGTTGGTAGCATTATACATGGATCTCTACTAGTGTAATTCCGTTACCATTTGCATTAGATATAATTTTTTGTGCAATGTATGTTTTTTCAGGGAGGAGAGGCACAAATAGTGATTATTGTTGCTAATTATTGAACAGATAAATTTTAACTTAAATTTTACCACTAGTTAGCGGCAGTCACCACTGATGTTTTTGAAATATTGTGCAATTTTACAATACATAATTATGTGATATATCTTGCACTTGTAATACTTAAAATCTACATCTATATATTACTTATTTTATGTTGTTTAATATATAGAAGGAAACATTTCTAATCTCTACAAGACTTTCAGAGAAATGGAGTGCCAGGAAATTTTATTTTTCAGCATTGAAAATAGAGGTGTAATTCCGTTACCGAATTTGTAATTCCGTTACCACCGACTTAACTGAAAGAACGATTAACCATTAAAAAGATGGAATGAAATGTTTGAAAAAGATCTTACCACAGTAAGTTATATTAATGATAATGGAATTAGACATCAGACTAGGGTAAATGTGTTGTAGATTTCAGAGGAACTGTTCCCAACCTAAGTGTTGCAATATATGACTTGATTTTCTGGTATTCGCGTTACCGATTTATATTCTTCATTTTTTTCTGAATGGCTGAGAGTGAGTGAATATATTTTTTGCCTGGTGATAGCAGGGATACCTCTGCACTTATCATAGTATTAAAAATGAATAAGGTCAATAGTGTACTTCACAGAGTGGAAAAATATGAGCCAAAATTCTCTGATTTGTAATTCCGTTACCGTGGAATTGCCCAGAAGGAATTGAAAAGTAACTGTAGTAGCTGTTCGAGGCCTCACTCAAACCTGCATTCTGTGATAATTGCCGAGTTACAATTTCAAGTGCAGACAGTTCCAGTCGTTCATTTGATTAATTCATACACAGAAAATTACAGAGTAGTAAAATTCAAGTGCAGTTTCAGTGGTACATTTCATTAATCAATTCAAGCGTTAAAGGAGACTACATATATATTTTAATTTTTTTCTCTGACAATTTATTTCAAACAAGCAAAGAAAAACTGTTGAGATGAAGTGTTTTTCGGACTGCCATCGAATAAGGATGATGATTTGATACGTACTCGGAATTAAACGCAACAGATATTGTAACGACATGGCACTTGCCCAAAGTGACCGATGATTCTTGAAGTCGTGCATTTGCAAATTGCTAAAGAGGTGGGTGATACGCGGTGACATTTGGAAAGCGACAATGCCGCAATTACTCAGAAAGCCTCCCCGCTACATACATATGTCTAGGGAGTTTGCTGGTATGCGTTGAGGGTTAACCTGTTAAATGCTGATTTTGTTGTCCATAAGTTATCGTGTGACGTTTGATCAGTCACTGAACTAAGTCAAAAGTAGTTAACTCTTACAGGGGGCCGAAGGATTACATGTATCTCTTGAGGGTACCAGTGTGTTTCTGCTTGTTTGTAATTTGTGTGACATTGCAAGGTATCAACTTTTCATGCTTGCTCATATTCTCTCTGACAGTATCAAATGAAAGAAAAATTGTCATCAAAGTTGAAAGAAGTTTCATCGTCTTTCTATCCATTACAATTTTATTTTATCTTATGATGGGATAAAAAGCAATTTCACTTGTAATAAATTATTCACTAGCCACTTTAAAGAAAATATTGTCTTACCAAAAATCCATATTTGTGTTGAAATTTCTTTATGTAACCCTGCTTGTTTATCCCCCTTCAGAAACAGCCCTCACCCCACCCCACCCAAAACTTTTCAGGAATTGGGCCCATACAATGTAGAAAACTGTATGTTGATGATGTACAGTAATAGTATAGCCACATAAAATATGATACAAAGTCATTTTGTACTTTTAAATGTGATCTTGAGGCACAATTTTATGAAAAAGTTTCCTACAACTTTCACATCCTTTGCTGACAGCCTCTTCCTACGCCTAACTTTTGAGAACCTGTTAATACCCTTGAGAGTAACCAATTCCTTTCCAGTTTTTGTGGCTTAAGAGTTACTGTGGGAGTGAAAAATTTCTACAGATGTTGACTTCTATACTCACACCAAAATAGTTTTTAAAAATGTATTTATAGCTGTAAGAATGCAAAGGGATTAGTGTAAAAGCCTTCAGAGATGTGAGCGCACATGTACATTTAGGCATGAATATAACATGCAGTTATCCAAAATGCACTCATACAGTATATGACTACAATAGACTGTGTGTGGATGTGTGTGTGATACACAAAGCACTTAAGGGCTTTTGCTTGTTTGTTGGTGTGTCAGGTGTTTTTCTAGTACCGGCATCTATTTTTGTGTTTTGCTATTTTCTAGGCATTTGTTGGTAATTGGATATTTATAAATTGTTGGGTCTGACGCAAATTCACTTTACATCATTAATGAGGTGTATTTCATTTTTTATTTGGGTGCGATTACCGCTGTTTTAGTGTGAGATCAAATTCTTTCATTTGGGAATACTTGTTGTTGGAGTATTTGCCCGAAAGGACAAACAGGATATGAATGCCACCACGCCATACACCCGGGGTACGAACGTAGAAATTGCATTTTGGTTGAATTTTTACTTTATTTTTGTCAGCATGTACCCTGGGTTACAAATTATGTAAAATTATGAATAAGTGTGAAAATAACACATTTAAGATTAACATTTTTCCCCTATTTTGTGTAGTTTATGCCTTTTTGTTGTGCACTTGCACAGCCTCTGCATCACTCACACTGATTCATCGATCATACAACTGAAAAAAATACATTTTTTAACCAAGGGAGGCGCTGGGCACAACGTGGTACGCCGGGTAGAACGGTACCCCGGAGTATGGCGTGGTGCATCATATATTGCGTTACAAGTGTGTGGCATTCAGGGCAGTGACATTGCGTTTTGTTTAAAATTGCACCCGTAACAAATAAAACTTAAAGGTAAATAACATGATTGGGGTAGTCCTCAAGTTGGGCTGAAACTATTCTTCAGTTAATTAAACTCTGCGAGGATTCTGCTGTGAAAATCTTGTAGTCAAACGTTGTTTCATCCTAAAATAACTAGTGTCAATATCCCTTGTGGCAGGCAATCTGTTGTGTAGCTTTCTATGGGATTTATTTCTCTCAGGCCTTGTAAGAAATAAAATACTGGTATGTTCATGCTTGATTCTCCTGACATAAACAAATTAAAGACAAATCCTTCCAGCTAGGAGATCCACTCCAGCTGATGTATAGTTGATACAGTGTATCTTTCAACTCATTTGGTTCTTGAGACATGTTCAAGTATTCCCAATCATGCCATTATCCGATAATATCTTGTGATGGAATGGAATGTACTCCAAAAATATGACTGAACAATTTGATATAAAACCTTAGCTGTAGGTCTACTGACATACATGGATCGGGACTTCTGGTGGCAAAGCTGACTGTTATTGGGGGGAGGGGGGCAGGAGAGAGAGAGATTTTTATTGGCATGCAGAGCAAAAGGTACAACTGACTGTGGAAAAGGACGGAAAAGGACAGGTGTACCCCACTGAACATGAAACACTGAAGCTATGGCAGGGCAGTTAGTTTACACGTATCTTGAAATGAAAATCACAATTTTGCATTTTATGTGTTTTTTCTTGCTTTTCTTTATTTTTGTTGGATTTAGTGACTCAGTGGGGCACATGCCCAATGCCCCCATTACTGTTGTTATTTTAAATCTGTGATAAAGTAGTGAACTTTAATAAGATTTGGGAATAGCAAGCATTTTTTTTAGATTTACACAAACATGGAAAAGCTAGATACAGTTTGTTTACAAAAATAATTAAAAAAACAATCTTCACAAAAACATAATAATTCATTAGATTTGTACTATTTATGAACAAAAATAACTACCTCTATATATCCCGGAGAAACAATGTAAATTGTGACATAAATGAATAGGCACATGTAAATGATTGATATATTTGGGGCTAGTTGGCAACACCTGAAAAAAAGGTAATTTATCAAAGTCTACGAGCAATCGGGATGATGTTGCATGGGCGTGTTGGTAATAAATTGCACCCGATTCAGGAATTAATTCCACTTGACATTTCAAGGATGGCAAATTACAATAACCAGTGAAAAATATTAATTTCTCAGTTATCAGTATGTACTATGACATGATGTATTTATATGTATGTGTGTGTGTGTGTGTGTGTGTGTGTGTGTGTGTGTGTCTGTGTGTGTGTGTGTGTCTGTGTCTGTGTCTGTGTGTGTGTGTGTGTGTGTGTCTGTGTGTGTGTGTGTGTGTGTGTATGTGTGTGTGTGTGTTTATAATCCATGTGTAGGAACTCGTGAAAAGGTACAAATGAATAAAACACACAATATAAACTTTAATGCTTAAGTTAGTCCAACATTATCAAAGTTTGCCTTGTGTATGTTTTATTCATATGTATGTACATGTATATGTGTGTATCTCATGTATGTAAGTAACTGAAGTGCAGACATGATAAGGTTGTTGCTTATTTTTATGCCTCCGCAGCAAAGTTGCTGAAGGCATCATGTTTTCAGTTTGTCCGTCCGTCTGTCTGTCCATCCGTTACCGGTATAACTAAAGAACAGTTTGTTTGAATGGACAAACACCCTAGCAAGCAAAACTTAAAAGAGTTATGCTTTCACTAGAAAGATATTATTAAAGAGATACTAGTACTAGTAGCATGGAGGGTCGGGTAGCTCAGATTTTGCAAACAGTACACCATGTTAAAAGATGCCTTTGAAGATTGATTTTTTAAAATGTCACATTGAATAAACCTACCCACTGCCTTTAAAATGGCAGCCGACACACTTTTTACCTTCGGTGGGAGTGTTAATTCTGTTGATTGTCTGTCAAAGCGACGAACTCTGTCAGTTTTTACGATCTGAATCAACATAGCCAGCGGGGCCCGGAGCGAAACGGGCCGTACCTTTCTCATGCCGAGCTGACAAGAAGCGCAGGCACAATTTTTATCGAGTGATACATTTACCCATTTACCCACAGGCCATGAGAGGTGTACTTCTCTGCGTGTTATTTTACATGGAGTGTTTATTTCGGTTCAATATAATTTATAGATAGGTGCACTTTTTTGTATGTATGCATTGACCTTTTTTACACATAATTACAAGGGGGTAAGGTATATATATAGCAAACTTATACGTTAGAGTTTGAAGGATGACGTACTCTACAAGGAGCTTAAATCCAAAACTTAATAATAATCAGGGCTTGACCATAACTTTTTTTTTCTGGTGGCCAGCCGGGCCACCCCAAGTAGGATTTTTGCTAATATCAGGTGGCCAAAATGTTGCATTAAAAAAAACGTGGATTCTAAATATTAATTTTACGTCCTGGACATTTGAAAGTTCTGCCCATCGTCACCATCTCCATTTCTTTGGTAATAAAATGTTCTTGATCATGTTCATTAAAGGGAGATATTGAGTGAGCACTCTGGAAAAGGGTGAACGTTCTGCAAATAATTTTTAAGTGTGATAACAAACACACAGACCCCCCCCAAAAAAAAATCATAACAAATTGTGCATTTTCCAAATATTTTGTATAAAAGATGGCAAAATTTCTGGGAAATTTCTTAACTTTCATGAAAACAATACTGTGACCTTCGACCTGCATGATCTTTCCACAAACGGGTTTCATAAGTTAATTTTCTTTTGTTTTAGCAAGACAGAACAAAGACGAATACATCAAAATGTCTCCAGTAAACCACAAAATGTAAAGAAATGTCTCCAGTTAAGAATCATGTGCGGATATTCATTGATTCAAATTGAATAACTCCGAAAAATTCATTGTAACTTTAGAAATCTTCTCACCCGTGTACATGTAGTACAAATTTGTGTAAAAGGGTATACTTTTGTCTACAACTTTTGTTCCCAACACTTTTCTCCATTGAACATATGTTAAAAGTTTTAGATGTATTAAAGACACTATATAACACTGTGGAAGACCCATTTAAAAAATTGTCAAACTTTGATATCTGACACATCTGACAGTGTTTGAATGGACAAATAAACACCCTAGAACACAAAACTTTACACAGTTATGCTGTCACTCGTAAAATACATGTACGTACAGATAAAAATTGGCACATGAATTATTCTTGGCCGATTAAAATTCTGCAACACAATGTCAGTCTATGGGGGAAAACTGGCATGGTCTCTGCAATGATTTTTACTTTTTGTAAAACACCTAATGATCAATGTGAGCAGTTATTTTTCCAGGGCTTCATTTTTAGACCTTATCAAAGACACTAGTAGCATGAGGAATCATGGAGCTCACATTTTTAAAATGAAAGTATTGTTATACAATTGACACTACATACCAAAGTTGTTCAAATGGGGCATTGTTAAAAAAAAAAAGTGTGACGTATTAAGAGATGAATACAATACTGAAGAGCATATGATCCTTTAATTTTTTTCATGGTTGGTTTTTCAGTTTTTATTAACACATCAAGGTCTCCATTCAGCAACAGTTACATTATGAATGTAATTTTGGTAAATAGGTTGTATTAAAAATGAAACAGACATCACTTTTTAATCAGAAATAGCATTATGTTAGCTAATGTCACAGTCAATTATGTTGTGTTAGTTTTAGCCAGGCATGGCTGAGTGTGTGTTACAGTAATAGTGCAAAGGACTTTTTTACATCACTGAGCACCAAGGCTGTTTCATTCTGATCAGAGGTAATAATAGTATGTTTGCATAAAGTAGGCATGAATGGGAAGTGTATTGTTGATATGAGTCAGCCAGAATAATTACTCATTTATCATAATTTCTGTAAAGAAAATCAAAATTTGAATATTAAATTCAAGCATGGTGTAGTGGTAAAAGAATGTAGCCAGTTTCCCCAAAGCTACTCGCTTACAGAATTAGATGTACAGTACATACATGTATGTATTTATCCAACAGCCAAGTCATTGGTTATATGGGCAATTCTGTGATTAGTTACGTTACACTTTAGGACAAACTTTACTCAACATTTGGCTCGTAAATGAATATGCTTTCATATTATTCTTCTGTTTTGGTGCTATCAATTCTCTAGACTAGCACCTACTTCACAACATCAAGCAAAATCATGAGACAAGTTTCAGTGGGTAATAAAAAGAACTTTAATTATGGTTAGTTACGTTACGTAAAGAGGACATGGAAAAAAATGACAAGTCTTTGTCCTCAAAGTTTCTTCAACCTGTTTTCAACTGAAACAAACTGTGGTATTCATGCTATTTCTGGCATCTTGATAAGTCATTTGATATATAACTTATTGATAAAAATCTTTTCATTCTTAACATACAACGTCAAAACATGGTTAGTTTACGTTACATTTTGTCCATCCACACAAATTTGCGTTTATTCATGTCTTTCAGATTTAGTATGCATATGTGGGGCTTTATTACTTTCAAAACAATGAGAAGAGGCTATTGCATTGAAAAACTGCAGAATAAATGATAGTTTTTCATAAAACTGAGATTATGTCACACTAGTCCCACATGTGATATTTCATGTATTGTTCTGATTCTCCTAGAGGGTGCTGTTGAAGATGTAAAATTTAGAGTAGAAATGATGTCCCCACATTGTTTTTCATGATTCATACCCATTCAAACCATTAAAATGTAATACGATTTGAGATAGACCAATTTATATAATTTGTGATTTGTCCAATAATTCACGGAATTACCCATATAATAGTCACTTTCATCTCATCTTGTGCTAACAAAGTATTCAAAAAAATGATCAAACGGCATGAAAAACAACAACAACTTTTGCTGAAGAGATAACATGGCTGACTAATTTGCCTTGTGCAACATATATTCACCCCGGGATTATCACATCCAAATCAACTCAACAAAGGGGTAAAGTTAACCCGCAAGTTAACCCACTGATTCTGAACCCTAGTGTGGGTAAAAATAAGGAGAAAAATGCCCCATTCTTTCTAAATTATACCTGAACTTCTCATTTGCTGTGGGTCTAATGCAATGCATTAGATAACCCAACATTTGCAATTTTGCAAGATGTATCACTGAAAATATGTGTAACTTGTAGATCAGTAAAACCAATACTGAAAAAGAAATTTGATTTTGACATTGATGTTAATGTCAATATGTACTCATAAAAAAAATGACAATTCTTTGTATTCATAGACTGCAGAGATGTCAATAAAAATTACATAATAATAATTTTCGTAGTCATGTAGACTGCAGAGATGTTGTCAATGAAAAATCACTCAATACAACCAGAAAAAACAAAATTAGATTTAGTCATTAGCTGCAAACAACAACTACGGGAACTATGAAATTCAAGCCTCCAGAGCATGTACAAAATGTAATTCATCTAATCCGAAGCTTGAATGGACCCGTAGCCGGCTCGCTTTGTTATCGCGTAACACCACCACTCCACCGAGCTGCATCATCTCGCAGGGATGCTTAAGCTGTGGTGGATACCATGGCAACCGGTAATAGCTTTGTCACAGCAGCATCGAGCGAGCACGATTACTCCCACAATATACGACTCTGCGTACATACATGCAATTAGTCTGTTACTGCATGTACAGCATGCTTCAGTGTGTGCAGTTGTAGCTGTAGATGTGGAAATAGACAAGATTTTTTTTTTTAAAGTACAGTGTATGCCCATTAAAATTGGCTCGTCATTGTGAATAATTAACTGATTCTATTTTGTTACCCACCTGTATACAATGTGGGGAGGGTACGAGAGTAATTGCCACTTTGGATCGGTTCATTTTGAACGTGGGGGAGTGGGATTATTATCGTTTTGGAGCTTGTGTTTGATAAGAGGTTCTTGTCACAAAGAGAATGTGTTCATAGGGGCTAAAACCATGCTGAGTATAAAAGATTATACAAGTGTGCAAATGATAGATGAAAACATGCATTAAAGACAGTTAACATACTTGTATATATATCTCTGTAGCATTTTATAACTGCATGTATCTTTCATGATTTGCCGACATAGCAGAAAGACATTGTGTATTATGCAACATGTGCAAATCTTCATAAACTTTTACATACTGGGACCAAATTACCTTTCTTTGTTGCCATGGGAACTCATTTATAAGGGAAACAACGGGTCAGTGATCCGTTCATTTAATTACCCGACAAATTGAAATGAAGCGTGGGCAGTTTTATTGGAAAGACTGTAATAATGAGGAATCTGTTGGATTGTTTTGCATAGATACAGCACAACATAATATATTTGTGAATGAAAGGTTTGTAGAGCTCCCCATAATATATTTGCGTGAAACGGACAACGTTAGTGAAACATTCTCCATGTAAGTACTCCCCATCATGGACACCTTAGAACAACAAAAAAGCTGGGGTCTAATTCCATCCATCAGTTGGGGCAAGGCCGAAGTGAAAAAACGTTCTGCTTGATTTCCTGGACACGCACGTACCGCAAGCAACAACAACAATAACCGATCATCTCTCGCTCTCTCGCCTCTGAGTGACCAGGGGGGTCGCGACTCCGCTGTTCTGCGGCGGCGTGCGTCTGCGCCCGACGAGATGCCACGGATGCAACTAGCTGTTTGCAAACCTATTAATGACTGGCTAACTGGATGAATAGTGTGTGCTGCTGGGGGGTATCGGCACCGGAGCAGCGTGTAGTATTCTCTCGTTACGTTTTAACGCCGTGAGCGTGGTCAGCGGACAGAGGCCAGTGGTAATTTGTGTAGGATAGGATCAAAGTGACGGCAAGCATATATTTGTTAAATCACTGTGGTGGAGTGTTTAGCAACTGGTGCCTTTGGATTGGAAGGTGTGGCGTAAGAGTGGTGTCATCGATAAAAATAAGATCCGTCCCAGCTTATATTCCGTGAATCAGTCTCGATCGGCCGTCTTAACGATGTTACGGTGTCATGATCCATTATTTGCTCAATCATGTGAATGGGAGGCTGTCAGAAGGTATTGATTTTCATTCTTTGATCCTTTGATTGTGTTGTCTGTACATATATTAATCCTTTTAGTACCACATCCACAATATCACATGCAAAGTCTATGGGAGTTTTGTTGCACTGGGAATGAGAGGGTTAGTATTGTTTTAGTGGAATTGATAATTAACTCTTAACATGCCAGAGGTTCTCAGCTCTGTGGATGTTAGTGTGTATTATCATTGTGTAGTGCATATTTGCACTTCCACACTGTAGGGGTTAAAGAACATGAAAGAAATGGTGACACCACTTGTCTATACCTCTCATTTTATAGTTTATGTACATGTAAAATTTAATCACTAAAATAGATGGCATTCTACATACATGTACATGTACATGTACATATTTCTATGTAGTGCAAGTAAAATTACTGTACATATTACATCATGAAAACCTGTTGCCAAATATCCACATTTATATTGTGTATTGTCAACCTGTTGCAACTTAACCTTTTGGAGACTAAGAAGAAGTTATCTCAGAAAATGTGTGTTATATTGAAGTGAAAAATTTCCAACGGGTTAATGAAGGATTACAATAGTTCAGAATATCAGTAGGTGTTATTTTGAAATGCTCTTTACAGTTCCATAACCATGTAAAATAACTTTATAAGCATATATGCTGTATATCCCTATATAGATTATTTATCACTTTTGAATACACATATAACTCAAGGAAAATTATAAAAACCCAATTCATACATAAATAAGCAGAGTATGAAGGACAAAAGTTAAATAAATAACCTATAGCATACTTCAGCAAAGTGGAAATGTTATGTTATATACATTATGTACAAAATAGACAAATGCAGTATTGTAGATTCAATATTCATGTCCTTAATACACACACCTACTGTACATGTATGTATACATGTATATATGCATAAATATATTTGGTATTGTCTTAATCAATCTCATATGTTAATAATGAATTGTATCCACAGTGCATCATATTACTTCATTTCAAGTCCATCTTGTTAACATGAGCATACAAAGAAAACAAAATTATATGCACACATATATCCATGCATACAGTTTGCGAACTACTACATTTAAAAGCTTTACCACTCAGGAGACATGATGAGAAGCCAAGGGTCTATCATTATTATAATGTGTTAAAGTCCATCTTATTTACATTAGTACACAAAGTAGCACAAAATTATATGCACACATATGTTTATGCATACAGTTTTTGAACTACAACATTTGAAAAGCTTTACCACACGGGAGACAGCAGAAGAAGCCGAGGGCACATGTGGTATATTGTATTATATTGAATTAAGTCCATCTTATTTACATTGGTATATAAAGAAGAACAAAATCATATGCACACATATATTTATGCAAACAGTTTGTGAACTACTACATTTAAAAGGCTTTATTACACGGGAGACATGTGGTACTGTATATTTTATTATATTGAGTTAAGTCCATCTTATTTACATTAGAACATAAAGTAGAACAAAATTCTATGCGCACATATATTTATGCATACAGTTTGTGAACTACATGTACTACATTTAAAAGGCTTTACCTCACGGGAGGCAACAAGAGAAACTGGAGAGATGTGGGCATTGAGTATCGTACATGTATATATGTAGGAAGATAAATGGATATACATGTAGATATTGATTGATAGATAGTTAAACAGCTAGGGAAATATAGATGTACACAAATAGATGGATAGATAGATAGATAGATAGATAGATAGGTAGGTAAGTAAATAGATACACAGATAGATAGATAAATTGATAGATTAATAGATAAATGTGTAAAAGGAGAAAGAGAGAAACAAGTTATTCATATGCATAAACATATTTGTGATTTTCTCATCCAATTTCAAATGTTCATGTTAAATTTAGTTTAAATTGTGTGTCATATTAGAATGTGTGAAGTCCATCTTATTTGCATTAGTACATAAAGAAGAACAAAATTGTATGCGCACATATATTCATGCATACTGTTTGTGAACTACCACATTTAAAAGGCTTTACCACATGGGAGGCGATAGGAGAAGCCAGGGAGACGTGGGCATTGAGGATGATGTAATTGCTTCATATCTTATGCTGAAGATTAACACTCTACATGGCGTGTGGCTCGACGCTATTCTCGTGTGCCTTGCAAAGATTTCTTTATTCTGACAACTGAATATAATCCACAGATTAGTTTAATACCATACTGCACACATTGTTTGTGCAGTATTATAATAACACATATTTTACGTGAAATGCAGAAATATGGCATAAGTTTTTAGCTGTTACTAGGGCTATGATATTGCAAACACATGGAGAAGAGACAATTGCCGCTATACTACAATTGGCAAAGACTTCATTTCACCCTTATCTTATGTACATTTTAATATCATACTAAATCATAGATTCCGAAAGATATAGATAGATAGATAACTTGATAGATAGATAGATAGATAGATATAAAAAGACAGATGGAGATAGAAAAATGATTGATGATTAGATGGATAGATAGCTGGATAGATAGATAGATAAATATATAGATAGATAGATAGATAGATAGATAGATAGATAGATAGATAGATAGATAGATAGATAGATAGAAAATGGACAGGTAGATAAGTGGATAAATTACGTAGATAAATAAGTAGATAGATATAGAAAGGTAGTTGGAGATAAATAGGGTAATTGATTGATTAGTTATATAGATGAGAGACAAACAGACAGACAGATAGATTGATAGATTAATTAATAAACAGATATAAATAGACAGATGCATAGATACTAGTAGATAAATGAATGAATAGATTGATAGATAGATAGATAGATAAGTGGATAGATAAGGTAGATAATTACAGAAAGATAAGTGGATGGATATAGAAAGATAGATTTAGATAACTAAAAAAAGACAGATAAAACTTCAGGAACGGCAATAGCAGTTTTCACAGTCACCTGTTGCTAGTCAGCCAATGTGCTATATCACATACTGATTCATATACACCTTGTCATACAGAATGTTTGCTAGCTGAAATGGACTCATGAAGTCCACACCTCTGCCTGTGATGCACTCACATACTTTCCATTCATTTAAGTGAAACACAGACATGAGGACAGAATGTGATTCCCTCCCATAAACCACATAATTTATTAGGGGACAGTTGGAAAATGTCACAGAAATTATAGAATTACCCTTGTAAGTAACATTGTCCTTGAACTGACATCTCGTATTAGCTTTTGATCACCAAGTCTATGTCTTAGATTTCTGCCACAGTACATAAAGAATTGATACTTCCATTATGAACAACATTAGAAAACAAAAATATCACAGAAATTATAGAATTAGCCCTCATTGAATTTTCAACAAGAGTAATTTTACACATGGGATGTTTTGTATTCTGTGAAATAAACCATTATATAAAAAGAGAAAGAATAAAATTGTATTATTAATATTGGGCGTAGTGATGGTGCATTTGTAGTGTATGCTTGCCTGTTGCTGAAAATAGAAGATTTGCGAAAGTGTGTCAAAATTGTACATTCAGATTAAAAACTGATTTGTGATGCAATGACAAATCAACCAAGAAATCAGTAAATCTCTAGTGCCAAAAATAGATTTCATGCTGCATACTGGATGGGCTCAATCCTGCTTGCCATGATTTGTTGTTGTTGTTTTAGGTTTTGATGCTTGTATCCGTGCTTTGTATTACAAAGTTGAACATAATATCTGTTCTATTTTGAGATAATAAAGCACACATCCGAGTCTTCATCAAGATATTTATATATCCTTAATCAACTGTTAGCAAGTCAAAAATCATCAGGAGATATATGGGGCCTTTATTTATATGATAGGAGATGTTATCGACAGTCCTTTAGAGATGATGAATTATTAAATACTGATTGGGTGATTAGAGTTAGAGTTAGGGTATAGTCATACATAAAAAAGAGTGTGTGGAATAACTTAATTATTTCATTCACTTGTTTCTATAAAAACCTTCTCTTATCAGGTTTGGTTTGTTTGGTTTGTTTGAAGTGGTGTGCTCATAATCATATGTGGGTGTGGGTTGCAGACATTTATGACCTTCCCAATTTTTTGAATCAATCAATCAATCAATCAATCAATCAATCAATCAATCAATCAATCAATCAATACATGTATTTATTTGTTTATTTATTTTTTCATTCATTTATTTGTTTATTTATTCAATTATTTATTTGTTTATTTATTCTTTTACATAATGTATTTGTTTTAATACTTTGTTTCATTTTATTTTATAGATTCATTTACTTAGGCAAATGTGTATAACTCTAGCACTTAAGATGCAATCCCAGCTATTACATATAGTGGGCTAAATGTCTAAAAAGCTTTTGGTTTTAAATATAACAACAGCTATCAATGCTTTATGTTATGGTACTGGATAATTGTCTTGTGCTCAAGTATGCATTAGCACTAATTATTTCCAACCATCCAGTTGTTTAAATCAAAAGTGCTGAGAAAAAAACAAACAAATAGAAGTGTTATGGTAGGTCAAGGACATGCAATTGTGCCTAATGATATCTCTCTAGTGTAGGTGTAGGCCTACATCATGATTTAACCAGGCTGAGCATTTCAGAAACAGTTTCTTGTCCGGTGGAGACAATTTGATTTCAATAAAACGTGCATTCTCCGTAGACTTCAGCCCAAGATATCTTATACTTAGTTTCCAATGAGTTAAAAGGAGTCTGACTTGGGTCAAGGGTACAGTTATCTATTTTGTTTTAAACCCGTTGAAGATGATGCATGGTTAAAGGTATTGGCTAACATTTACCACAGTTAAAAGAATCTGAGCCGCATGATTCCCCATGCTACCAGTGTCTTTGATGAGGTCTAAAAATGAAGCCCTGAAAAAATTGTATTTCAAAATGATTATTTAGTGCTTTAAAAAAGTGAAAATCGTAAGTTGACCAGATTCACTTGCCCATTTCCTCCCATAGACTTACTGTGTGTACACCTAGGTTAATGAAACTCGCCCCGAGTTTTATTGTTTATTCATGTATAACTTGCCATTGGCAGTGTAACTTTCCAAACTTTTGTATTCTAGGGTGTTCATTTGTCCATTTGAACACTACTATGTAGCTCAGATACCAAAGTTTGACAATTTTTTAAATTGAAGCTCCACAATGTTAGCCTATCACTTTAAAGGGAAATGGCAAGACTGAAATACTTAGTCGTCCATGTAAGACACAATGCTCCCAGAATCAAGTATAGTCTACGTTGATTTAAGTTTCTGCTGTGAAAATTCCATAGGCAATGGTGATTTTAAGATCCTGTACTCTTTTGCCAGGCACCTGAAACACTGAATAAGCATACATTTCTGGGTTAATGTAACGAACTATCCACATAATGCATACATTACTGTTTTTCCCCATTTGTAAAGGGAGACTTTTCCTACTTTTTAAACTATTATGCTACTTGTATGATCAATCATTATGGGTAAACCATGCAAATTAGATTTGTAAAATATTCATTTTCTGCCTCAGTCTGCCTATGTCATGTGGCAATAGTATGTACAATAAATCAAGTACATATATCATCTATTCTTCTATATTCCTGCTCAAATTTCCTTCCAGGAAGCCATCCAAAATGTAATAGAAGTACAGTTTTCATGTATTCCCAAAGCAGTTTAGATAGCCTATGTTATTGTTGTTGCAAATTGAATATGACCAAAAGAGTTAATATATTCTGTAGCTTTAACCAGCTTGGTGAGATTTGGTAGGTAATCCCATGTCATATTTGATCACCATTGGCAAACAAGATATCACCAATATTTTGCCCTCGTTATGAATGTTTATTTACTTATTTATTTATTTACTAATTTATTTATATATTTATGTATTTATGTATTTATGTATTTATGTATTTATGTATTTATGTATGTATGTCTTTATTCATCCTATTTATTCAGTATTTATTCTTTTTTATGTATTTTTTATCAATTTTTATATTTACTTATGATTATTTGTTTACCTTTTGTTGATTTTATTTCATCTGTGGAATGTGCAATGTTATATTGATAAAATTTATAATGGTTGAAGTATAAAATATAGAATTATATATAAAATGGTTACCCCTTTCTCCCTTATCTCTGAAACGTAGTTTTTATCATCTTGGTGAAGCAATCATTTTCCTTTTTAAGTGAACCAATTTACTTTGTCCATTGTACATATGGTATCAACATGTTATTCACTGAATTGATTACTAGTTTTCCAATACTTTTATACCTTTGATAGGCCTCTGAAAAGCACCAACATGATTTTTGCCATTGACAATCTATTTACAAAACATTTCTTCAGTTTAGATGTTACTTTTTGGTCTATTTGAGTGTCCAGTAACACATTAACCCTTTGGGGACGACGGGCTTGCACAGAAGCCCAGTACATTGCACACTCAAAGACGATGGGCTTCTACAGAAGCCCAGAAAATATAACAAAAATTTTGGTCAAACACTGGATAAGCGGTAGAGTCTTATTGCTCCATGCGTCTGTCCCAAAAATTACACATTTTGACCACTAAAGAGTGAGAAAATAAATATTCTGTAAATGATTTTATAAGAAAACATGGGTTTATATTTATTTATTTATTTATTATTATCACTTATACTGCGCTTTTCCCATTAGGCCCAAAGCGCTTACAATTGTATACAACTATGTAATCTTAAAACTACAAACTGCTAAAAAGATGGGTTTTTAATGCCTTTTTGAAAATAGGTATTGATAAAGACTGTCTTACTGTAAGTGGCAAATCATTCCAGTATTTTGAAGCTGACACAGTAAATGTTCTATCACCGGCTAATGTGCGAGTAACGGGAGTATATTCCCTTCAAATTCAGCCACGTGCAAATCGCATCATCTCTCAATGAACAACTGTGCCATATAGCATCAAGGGGTTAATAAATATATGTACCACATCAGGATGAAGTCATTTGATTACTACAATTAACCTAAAGACAAAAATTATATTCACATGGAATCACTTTACTTCAAGTTTGTGATGCCAATTACATGTACATATGATACAAACCCTGCCAAATATGTTGGTGAAAAATGCAGTATTTATTTTTTGGTAAATGTTGGGAACATTTTTGGTTAAAAAAAAAGTTGTATTTAAAATGAATGCATTAGAATATGATTTCAATTCAAATTGGAAAGCTTCAACAAGTTAGAGGTTAAAATGCAAATTTGTAGATCGTTCCAAGCATTAACCCACCACTCTAAAAATTATACTATCATTCTGCTGAATATCTAAACTATGAACCTTCAATTGAATGAAACAAATGCAAAACAAATAGACCTTACGTAACACTGCAGTAATTGCATGTTAACAGTTGCTTGTATTGCTTTTATGTTTGCTCACATCTGTATTGATAACATTAACCCTGTAAAGACAATAGACGAGATATATTGCCATGAGGTCTATAAAGAGAAAAGCATGTGATAGCAAAATTAAAGAGTTTTTGACAGGTTTTAAAATGGGAATGCCATGGGCTGATAGCAAATTATTTTGAATAGCAACAGAAAATAAATTCTGTCTGACACATCAGTGAAAGTATGAGACAAATTGGGCAAAGAGTCACAAAGTTATGAATTTTGATTTTTTTTTAGATCATTCAAAAAAATGGTAACATTGAATTGTTGTATGTGAGAAACACTGCATTTTTCTTGTACACAAAATGCCACTAAATTTCCCTTTTCTCCAAAGAAACATTTTCATAATGTCTATACTCCTTGTACGTTTTAACATATTTTTACATGTTGCCTACACATTCAAGAGAATGTTTAGTGATATTATTGAAGGTTGCCCACATTCAATGCTACAGTGTTGCTAATTTTGAAATCACCTTTTGAATTTACAAAAATGTGTATCTGTATTCTCATTTGTCCATTTTGTCTTGAACTTTTACTGATCTATCTAGTTCCTTTTTTTTTCTGCTGTATTCTTAATATTTTGCAGTCAGACAGGATTCCCCTTTAAACTACACCTTGTAGCTTTTTTGCCTCTCTATGCATTATACATGCCAGTATACAAAGGATAATACATTAACTTAATGGAAGTTCAGTAAAATATTACCTGTCAACGGCAAAATTTACCTCATTGAAAAAAGGGACAATGCAATGTTTTATGACTGATCCTGTGGGGATGGTTCCTTTTTAATGTGAAAGTGTAATAATAACAACATTACTGCAATAGTGTAGTTTAAAGCTTCTACCAACCTTAAATAATTATGTTGCAGGTTTTCACCCACTCCGGTGGGCTTTCTCAAGCCAAGTCATCTGTCACACATTGTGTATTGATATGCTGTCTGCCTTGCGATCATTGGAGCGAAAATAGGTGTCAATTTGTAGCCAGTGTGCCTCTTTAGTGCAGGATTAATCCTCTTTATATGTTGTATCTTTATTTTTTTAACATATTGAAAGGATGTCGCTTGTGGCACAAGATTTCATCGGTGACACTTTTTTTCAGTTTAAAAGCAGTGACATGATTGGAAAAAGTAGAATAAGGTGTTTAAAGAACCAAATGAGTTGAAACAGATATAAGATATACACTTGCTAGAGTGTATATTCAGGCTGGAAGAATTTGTCTTGAATTTGTGGACTTTAACTTGAGGAGAAACAAGCTGTAATCTACAAGTATTGAAATAATCTCCAGCCCTGATAGAAATTGATACTACATGTATAGAAAGCTGCACAGCAAATTTCACCATCACAGCATTTCTGATGATAACTGACTGTACAACAAGAGGAAATGTATCAATATGAAATTTTCACAGCAGAAGCTGTAATTAGTATACTTGATTCTGGGAACAGTGTGTCTTAAATTGAAGACAACTTTCAATCTCACCATTTCCCTTTAAGCTGGCATTGTGCTTATGCTGTATATATGCATCTATGCTGTGTACAATAGATAGTACATTAACTTAATGGGTGTTCAATAAAATATGACCTGTCAACAGCAAACCTGGCGCATTGAGCCAAGGGACAATGAAGCAATAAATGGAGGTGGAAGTAAAATCACCGATGCATAATTTTAATTTCATTTCTATTATCAACATGGCTTACACATCGCTGGGCAACTAGAAAATGAATTGTATCCATATATTCAGTAAATGTCACAATATCACACAGTGTGTGCTTGTGATATGCTGATACTGTGTTACATAGTTTCTGTGTGTGTGTGTGTGTGTGTGTGTGTGTGTGTGTGTGTGTGTGCGAGAACAAACAATAGATTGCCTTTTTTATGGCTGAACAATAATTTTACTTTCGTATTGTATACTTTCATCGTATTAATGTTCTTACTACATTCTAATGTGGGAGGAATAATTATGATTTTAATAATAATGGTGAGGGACAACAGTCTTCACTGGCAATACTGAAACATGTGTGTTAAATTGTACATGTGTCTAATTCATAAAAATGAAAATGACTAACCGAATACCATATATTTCACTTAGAAACTAGATATTTTCACAAGTTTATTTGAAGACAAATAAATCAGAGTGTATTAAGGGTTTTTTGTGTGTGTCTTTTTCATTCACATTGTAGAGGTGGCATATTAGGAAATGAACATTTTTTCAATTGTTAGTCACAACATTTTCCAGAATCAAACCACCCTGATATACTCAGTACATACAATATATGGTTCAGTACTCTTTGCCACACACTCTATAAACAACACAAATTTATAATGCAACACTGTGCATATCATTCCTGTAAGAAAAGAAATTTTAAAAAGTAAAGTTCAGATAAATTTGAAGTATTCCATCGAGAAAATGAACTGTAAGCATCATATGAGAATATTCTTATAACTGAGATTGGTAATTTTGCTACTCTGATATACTCGGTATACTTGTGCAATACTTAACATTGGCTACAGGAACCGGATGTGTCCTGTGTTAACTCTATGGGATTTTCAGAATCTCGTAGGCAACGGGTTAGTTCAGTACTATTACCGCACCTTTCTATGTACAACAAAAATTTATCATGAATATGATACAATGCTGCAGCATTATTGTGAGAAAGGGAAATTAAAGTAAAGTTCAAATAAATTGGAAGTATGCCGAGATAAACTGTAAGCATTGTGTGAGAATATTTTCGTGACCGAGTTTAGTCATTCTGCAAGCTAATTACAGCTCTCTCATGAACTGAGTCTAAATTACAAATACATCATATATTCTCTCAACCTTTTTTTAATGCACAGCCTACCAAGGAAAACATCCGTCTTATATCGTTGCCATGGCAATCAATAAGATGTATTATACTCTGCGGTAAGAAGAAAAATACATTTGCAAACTTGAGGGTTGCAGGGGCGGATCTGCTTTGTCATTGAGGGATGGAAAAAAAAAACATGTTTCCATGACGACCAGTGAGGTGTTTCTTTAATAGTCTTGTTGTTTATAGAATTTTTGGCAGAGCTATAATCTGTGAGATTGTATAGATTTTTGTTGAGTCCATATAGTGACCGTGAAACATCAAGGAAACGTTTTGAGAATTAGTGATTATAGAATCAGATATTTCAGTAGAATGAACAGAGAATGATATCACAGTATGTATTCCACAGTTGTATGTATATGTGTGTATGGGGGATGTGCAAAATTGTGTATGCATGTGTGGGTGAGCATATGTGTATGTATTCCACAGTTGTATGTATATGTGTGTATGGGGGATGTGCAAAATTGTGTATGCATGTGTGGGTGAGCATATGTGTGTTTGTGTGCATCTGTGTGTTTGTTTGTGTGTGTGTATGTGTGTGTGTGTGTGTGTGTGTGTTGTGTGTGTGTGTGTGTGTGTGTGTGTGTGTGTGAGTATGTGTTTACATGTGTGTGCATGTGTGTTTGTGTTTGTGTTTGTGTGTGTGTGCGTGTGTGTGCATGTGTGTGCGTGTTTGTGTTTGTGTGTGCATGTTTGTGTGTGTGTATATATAGGGAGATAGATGTGTCTGTATCTGTGTGCGCATAATATTAATTACATGTAGTTACTGCTCTGTTTAATGTATCTTCACCAATTTTTATTCTCATTGTACTAATGTACCTGATAGGGCATGGTATGGCTTGGCTTCACACCTTTGTCATAGCATTGCATAATTCATCATGTATGCTAATTCATGCAAATTCAGTTCAAATTTATTTAACAAACAAGAGCTTCTTTGTATTTCTCAAAGAATTTTGATGATGTTTGCTTTAGCCGATAGAGCTTGGTGCTTTAAACTTCCACACAGGCATAATTTTGAAATTCCTCATGAATGAAAATCTGCCTTTTTCCTGGTTTTGGTAGAAAACATGTTGTAAAGACAAATATTTTAACTTCATAATTGGTGATCCGACATTTGCTTAGGCGACAGTTGCTCCGGTGACAATATCTCAGAAAACAGAGAGTTAGGGTTATGGTTGTCATTGGGTTTTCAGTTCAGAATAGGGTTAGGGTTAGTGTTAGCATTTGGGTTAGGGTTAGGGTTGAGGTCAGGATTAGTGCGTGAAATAATCATTGAATCAATTGTTGCCTGATCAAAAGTCGGACATTCTCATAATCCTCTAGAAATAAAATGAAATTTAAAATGAAGAGAGATCTTAATGTACATGTAGTGCATTTCCAGATCTTAATGTACATGTAGTGCATTTCCAGGCTTGGTGTTCTTTTATAATGTTGTGGCTTCTATTTTTAATGCAAACAGTTTTAGGAGCTTCACATCACCAAGTTAATTTTTAATTTCTCCTCCATCATTAATTGTTTTACAAACTTTTTTTGTCTCCATTATCCATCATAATGCACAGAACAACGAGGATAATAGGAAGTATAATGAGGTCACAAAAATGCAAGAGGTTGTGAGATTCGTTGGTTGCGATTGTCACGTCATTAAAATATCTTAACAGCCAACACGGACACCTTGAGAACCCGTCCTTGAATCGTGATTGTCTGTTATTCTCTCCTTGATGAGGTGTTATTTTGATCCTGTGTGCGTACATGAATAGCAAATGTTGGCCTTTCTGCCCCGCCAAGTAGAATCATTAGCATAGTCAAAGATGATGAAAAGGGAAAGACACCAATGTTTATTGGCTCAAATTTTTGTTGTTGCATTCCTCAAGTTGCATACTTCAACAAGTCTTGTGTGAAATCAGATCAAGTCAACAAGTTGAGATAAACAGCTTGACTTTATGTTGTGAAAGTCGTATGGGCAAGCAGATGTGACCGTGGTGCACAGTCTACTCTCGATGGAAATAGTTCAGACTATTTTCACAATATGTCTTGTTTATCTAAGCCAGTTGTACATGGTAAGTACCGGTATTATCATGTTGAAGCTATTACTGCATTAGCTGAGTACTTTGCACACTGAAAGTTTCACAAATTGATCAAAACATGCATAATTTGCAAAAGATTGATAGATAAATAGATAGATAGAAAGATAGATAGATAGATAGATAGATAGATAGATAGATAGATAGATAGATAGACAGACAGACAGATAAAAGCTATAAACTGATACTGTATACACTGAATATTTTGCGGTGGTTTTATTTTCATGAATTTCGCGACAAACTGAAACGCGAAAATTTTTCACTTCCTGACATTTCTGTACAAAGTGAATGCAAATACAATATAATCGCAAAAATGTACTCTCACGAATTCCCATCTTAAAGCAAGATTGTGAAAATATATGGATGTGAAATGTATGGGGTATACAGTAAGTAGATAGATGAAGCATGATAGGAAAGACAGGAAAGATAAATGAATGGATAAAAGCTAGGTACTGATAAAATGGATAAAAAGGATATGTATAGATTGAAGGATGGAAAGATGAACAGATAAAAGTTATGCACCCGTAGATGCATGTAGATAGAATGACAGATTGAAGGATAGATGGACTGATAAAAGCTGTGCACTGTAGATCGATAGAAAGATAGATACTCATTAAGCCATAACATGTATTTCATAAGTAATGTGTCTAGCAAAAGCTAGGAGCCGCCGTGCATAGGTAGTATAAATGACGTCAACATTACTTTATATAATCATCCCACATGTGCCGTTCCCGTGGGAAACCTTCCAATGACATGAAGTAGTTAATAATCTCTTGTTTGAAGTATCCAACATATTCAGGTCTTATTTATGACTTCCCTATTAGTGTATCCTTCAAGTAATCATGTTGAAACTAGGCACGTGTAGGACCATGTGGGATTTGTAGGTTTTCTTTCTTTCTTTCTTTTTGACAGGAACTTTTGTTTGTCAAACATCATTTTATGTGCAAAATAAATCTATTGTTGATCAGTAATTTATTTCGTTTGTGAAAATTGTTTTGAAGATCGAGGTGTTTAACTTGTTGAACATGTTTGTTATATTTGATCAAAATTTTAAAAGATAGAGAAGATATGCCTGGAATAGGTCTTAAAGGTATTGGCTAACATTTACCACAG
>JZLH01S0238872.1:13679-30864 GCA_001188425.1 Eucidaris tribuloides | reverse complement strand
TTAAAGGCCACCGCACACTAGCTACGCGATTTTCCGTCGCAATTCAATTCAATTTCAGTTCGTTTTATTTATCATTCCATACATATAAAAAAATAACATACAGATATTCAAAGACATGTCATGTATAAGGGTTTACACAAACATATAAATACACAGTTGTTCTAATATGATAGCTGTATAATAAAATGGGAATCAAAGTAAAAGCAAATAAATGCTTGAAAGAAAATAAGATATAATAGTTGTCTGAACCAAACCACCCACTCCCCCCCCCCCAAAAAAGGAAAATCAAATTGAAAACTTCCCTGCACAATAAATAAACGTACTAGGTGTTACAAATAATATTTGTTAATTTTGAAAATTAATAACACAAAAACTGCACAACAGACTATACTGGCATTGAGTATAGTTACAGCAGAATAGTGAACATTTTTGTTTGAGGTGGTATGAATATAATATCAATAATCAGTTTAATGTAATTCATGCTTGCTTAAAAAGTTAGGGTTCAGATTTTGCTCAATATCCAATCCCCTGTACAAAATTGAAACTGTACAGAAATCGAATGGTGTGTGTGAGGGTGTGTGTCTAGTCCCCACACAATAGCATTAGACAATGGCTATGGATAGTGAATAAAGTCCAGCAGGCTACTTACTAATGAATATTAATAAAGCATTTATCTAGCCCGGCTGTAGTGAGAGATTGGCATACCAATGTTCCTACCGTGCGCTGTTCACCGCCATTGTCTATTGTGTGGGGACAAAACACACACTCTCACACACGCCATTTGATTTCTGTACAGTTTCAATTTTGTACAGGGGGTTGGATATTGAGCAAAATCTGAACCCTAACTTTTTAAGCAAGCATGAATTACATTAAACTGATTATTGATATTATATTCATACCACCTCAAACAAAAATGTTCACTATTCTGTTGTAACTATACTCAATGCCAGTATAATCTGTTGTACAGTTTTTGTGTTATTAATTTTCAAAATTAGCAAATATTATTTTTAATACCTAGTATTAAGGGGATTATAGAGGGCAGATGCGATGATGATAAACTGGCACGGAAAATATGTGAGGACAATAGCCCAGATGCGACCGCAGCCAGGCAGCGTGACCGCGGCTCTCCCACTGGTAGAAATTACAAGCTGTGACGCGCTGAGCCCGGTCCGGCCAAAGCTCACACACATTCCCAAGCCAGAGTGACATCACGCTAGACTCACAATATTCATGTAGGTTGCAAAAGATACTGAGCAATGAGTTTTTTTTATTTCTTTTGACAAGGCCGAAGGTATGTGGTTTGGATTAAGTCAGGTGAGAGTGCATTCCAAAGACAAGGACCAGTACTGATACAGAATTGATTGTTTACATTGGGACGAGTGTTTCCAAAGGTGAATTTTGTTTGAGTTCTGAATACTGTAACTATGAATTTCATTGAAGGATTCTGGTAATAAATTGTTAACAAAACGAAACATAAATGATGCAAATTCTAATTTGTTAAGTCAAAAATATTTAGCGAATTTTATTTGACAATATAGGTTTAGAATGTGCTCTGCTGTTAGAGTTTATACAGATTCGCAAACATCTTTTTGCAATACATGAATATGATTTAAATGGGATTTGTGCGTATTTGCCCACACAAGATTACAATATGATATATGAGAAACAATAAGACTTTTGTACAAAATTAGCAATTTCCAGGTAATATACATTTCAATTTGCCAATGATACCAATATTTCTGTTGATTTTGGCAGACACGGTCTTAATGTGACTTTTCCAACTAAGATTTTGGTTGATAGTTACGCCAAAAAAGTTTATGCACGACTGGATCTGAAATAAATCAGCGTGAACGAAATATGAGTTTGTTTTTTTTCTATTTCGGATCCAAGTCAGTCAGTCGTACGATGGAAAATCGTGTAGTGTGCGGTGGCCTTTCCTCTAACTGACTAACGTAAAGCATTACCATTCGTATTCGCACCGCGAGGCTAGCGCTAAACGGGGAAAAAAATCAAATTCATGTATGAAACAAGTACGACTCACCGTACGATACGAAGGCTGTGATCCAGAGATATGTCTCCTCCCAAGGGGCCTCCTCACTGTTCACTCCATTTGGTATGTAATGATATTTCGGGGATTTTTCAAAGGTTTCTTTGCAGGTTTCGGTGCCTTCTGTTCCGGCCGATTCGCATGTCATTATGGGATATCAGGTCGAGCGCTATGCTCAGACAGAAGCGGCCTCACGAGCTGGACGAAAGCAATTCGTCAAGCTAAGCAGTATTTGTGGTACGGAGTGCAGGACGAATTGTCTGTAGATGGCATGACGAATATTATGTCGTATAACATGGTTATACGAAATAATATTCGTTATGCCATCTACAGAAAATTTGGTTCAATTCGTACAGCATGTCAAAAATAGCAGGACGAAGTAAATTCGCCAGCAGGACGAATTAAATCTCGTCGTACTCAAGAGCACGACGAGATTTTGTTTACAGTGTAGCGACCCATCCCACTCTCTTCGCACTGGAATATGTTTTGATAGGTCTGGAAGAATAAGACTGCCTCGTATGAGAACAAATAGATTTAAACAATCCCCCCCCCCCCTTCAAGTGCAATGATTACATTCAACAGAAAGTTTGTCAGGTATTTTTTTTTCTCTCTGCTACATGTACAAGTACAGTGGACTCTCGTCATGACGTACTCGACTTACACGTCAGATCGGGGTGGGAGGGGGAGGGGGCTGCCATGGGAATAAAATACGAGGGGGCTTAATTTGGGGATGATGGGGTAGGTATAATTTTATACGTATATTAACTACCACGTAATTTCATCACCATACCTCTGATAGCTCAAAAGGTTTTAATGCTCATTTTTGCCACGGTACGGAACAGCATGCAACGACTCGTGTGCATGGCAGAAAGTCGCTAGCAAATGCTCTAAGCAAAATGGCTTTAACAGTAAATTGACTTAAAATTGAAAACGGAAACCTCGTCCATATTTCTGCCTAAAATACTGATAGGACATAAAATATCACAATACTTTGATTTCATCTGAAATAAGCTAGTGGTATTCAAGTTACAAGCTTAGAGCATTTGTTAACGACTTTCTGCCAGGCGCACGACGGAATATCATCAGGCAATACATGACAAGTTCATACCCCTAGAAATAAGAATTTCCTGTTTCGCCTATAAATTATAGGACAGAACACATGTTTCGCCAACAGGAAGTCGTTGTTTGTGATGTGAATTTCCTCTTACGCAGATGATGAACGCAAAATTATCTGTTGCACAGGAAACTCTCCTTTCGAGTGTAAGTCAAGCCATAATTAATGGTAAAATTAATGGAGAAAGAGATTTATCGAATGGGAAGATGAATTTCCAGCTTCGGTGTGCAATGTAAATTTCCTTTCACGCAGAGAGCTAACAAAACACTCGTGTTGCACAGCAAACTCTTTTTTCGAGCGTACGTGAAGCCATTATAAAAGTGATTGGTTAAGAACAATGTTATGACGTCAGTAATCTGTTCCATTGTCGCTGATTTATTAAAATGATGATGATGATGATGATGATGATGATGATGATGATGATGGTGATGATGATGATTATTATTATTTTTATAAACTATTGGCGATTTAATGGGAGAGGAATTGGACTTCTTATCTGTCGCAAAAGATATTTTCGTCGACTGACTGCATACGTACTGCATATTCTCGGACAAACACACTTTTCTAAAATCTTTTGACACATTAGACGATAAAAGGGGTGTTGAAATTCGGGAAAACCTCGCTAGTCATAAGGACCGCTATTCAAACGGATCAGTGGCTCATAAGGACCGTTATTCTTAACATGCAATATACTACTCTGGCACGATCATACTGAATATGTTTGTAAGAAAGTGTGTGCTGCTCTTGCTATACTGAAAAGAGCAAAGCCGTTTACTGATGTACCTTCAGCCAAAATTATCTATAATTGTATTATCCAAAGCCAAATTGATTACTGTTGCAAAGTCTGGGGACTTCGATTTATGATCCAAACGAATCAAATTATCAAGCTTCAAAAACGTGCTGCTAGAATAATTCTTCAAGCTAATTTTCTCACCCCTTCCGAACAATTATCTAAACAATAAGGTTGGCTCTCTTACGAGCAGAGAGTAAAGTATTTTAGATGTATATTCGTTTTCAATTGCCGGAATAATTTATCCACTGATTTCTTCAGTAATACGTTTCAATACATATCTGCTAAACATAATGTTAATACACGATCTGCTTCAAACAAAAAGCTTCACATTCCTAAATGCAATACCGAATATTACAAAAATTCATTTATTAATTCCGCAATATCGATGTTCAACACTTTACCGCTCAACATTAAAACTATACCCACGCTTTCTAGTTTAAAAAAAAAGAACTTAAGTCATACATAATGTCACTTTAATGTTTCATTCATATGTTTATTTATAATGTTTAAATTAATTTAGTCTATGAATTTTTACAATCTGAATAATCTGAAGAATAAAATGTATATGCATTACTTCCATGTTTGTTGACAATTAAATGAAAAAAAATCACTGTGACATAATTCAATTTTAATTTCAATTTAATATGCTATTTATATGTTTATCATGTTTGAATTAATATAGTCTGTATTTAATATATATTTATTATGTTTTAGAATAATATGTATATGTATTACCATTATGTTTTATTTTATTTACAGATTTGTATTGTTTTTTATGCATAGGGCCCCTATTAATACCAACAGATTGTTGAAAGGGTGCCCTATTAAAATATTGTTAAATAAATAAATAAATAAATAAATAAACAAACAAATTATTTCCTATAGCTAAAAGGTCGTTATTCATAAAGCGAAAATAGGGACATCATTCCTAAACTAATAAGGATCATTATTCATAGGGATTGCAATTCAAAATATTAGAAGAGGGTCGCTATTCATAATCGAAGAAAATGGTCATTACTTATAAGGACCGCTATTCAATAATAAGTCATGAGGCTCGTTATACATAATAAGCCATAAGGGTCGCTATTCATAATACCAAATCGGGGTCATTAATCATACGGGTCGCTACTCATAATCAAAACTGCAAGTAAGGTCATGGGGTCACGGTTAAACAATTGGATGAGATTGTAGAAAGGGCTGTGCTGACGAGACTTGACGTCAATAGCGACCCATCCCACTCTCTTCACACTGAAATATGTTTTGATAGGTCTGGAAGAATAAGACTGCCTCGTATGAGAACAAATAGATTTAAACAATCCCCCCCCCCCCTCTTCAAGTGCAATGATTACATTCAACAGAAAGCTTGTCAGGTATTTTTGTTTTCTCTCTGCTACATGTACAAGTACAGTGGACTCTCGTCATGACGTACTCGACTTAAGGCCTCCGCACACTGTGCGAGCTTTTGTCGTACGACTCGTTATTATGACGTAATTTACGTCATTATCATGAATCCAGAAAAATCGCAACAAGTCGTACGCACTAATCGTAGGAATTCGGCATGCCAAAACCTACTGCGAATCGCAAGTCGGATCGGAAGCACCGCACACCTCCCGACTCGACAAACTCGTCGAATCGGAATCGGGTCGAAATCGGATGGCGCATAGTGTGCGGAGGCCTTTACACGTCAGATCGGGGTGGGAGGGGGAGGGGGCTGCCATGGGAATAAAATGCGAGGGGGCTTAATTTGGGGATGATGGGGTAGGCGGGATGCTGTCTCTTGGTTTATGATCATACCGGTGTTCTTTATGGCTAGTGTCCGCTCTTCTTGTTTTTTTTTATTATTACATGTAGTGTATTTTTTATGACACCCAACTTTTGGTGTGTGTAATAGGGGACGTGAAACGTTTTTGTGCACATTCGTAATATACACTGATGAATTATTACCACTTTTTTTCTGACTAGGGGCCGCAACACTAGTTTTCATTGATGCACGGGTACAGTGAACGCTCGCTATGACTAACTCGACATACATACTTGTCAGACGGGGGGGGGGGTACCAGGGGAGTGAAATGTATAAAGGGTTGATTCGGGGATGACGGAGTAGGGGGTAGGGGGTTGCTGTCACTGGGTTTATTATTATGCCGGTATTCTTTACGGCGAGTGTCCACTCTACTTGATTTTAATTATTACATGTAGTGTACCTTCTTGATGACACTGAAGTTGACTGAACCTTTGGTAAGTGTAATAGTCGACGTGAAACATTTTTGTTTACATTCTTAATACAAGCTGATAAATTATTATCACTTTTCTGACTCGGGGCTGCAACACTAGTTTTCATTGATGTACAGGTAGAGTGGACTCTCATTATGACGAATTCGACATAATTGCCAGACGGGGAGGGTGGGGGCTACCAGGTGAGTGAAATGTATGGGGGTTTAATTTGGGGATGGCGGGGGAGGGTACAGTGGACTCTCGTTGTGACGAACGGATAAGGGAGGGGGTGCCAGGAGTATGTAATGCCGGGAGGGGGGCTGGGATGGGTTGGCTACTTTGGTGTTCTTTACAGCGAGTGTCCACTTTACTTTACCTCACTTCTTCTTAATATATTTTTAAATGTTTTTAAAGTTGACTCGTTCTAAAATAACTTCCATCAGTTTGCCTTGTAACAGACAAATCTGCCCTTTAATTATTAGGTGAATAAAATCAGATTGTGGGGGGGGGGGAGGAGTGGAGTAGACTGAAGTGGGTCTGCCTACACTGGATATGTTTATCATTTTTCTACCGATTTTGATTCTACTGTGACATGGTGGAGGGTTTCAATCCTTATGCCTAGAAATTTTGTTATTCTTTAATTATATAAATTTATTCAAAATCACATATTGTTTCCTCAAATGCTTCTCGCTTTTTTCCATCATCAAAACTTACAATATGTGCTATAGTCTAAATTCATGTCTCAGTTTTATACGTCAAATATCAAATGATGCATAAATCAAAGCTTGTTGAATTGAAAACTTCCTTCACACTAAAAATTGAAGGTGGGCACAAGGTTCAAACTTTGAGGAAATAGGTGCAGAGCAATTTCTGCCGCGGTATTCCAGCAAATCTTCACCTTTCACGGCTGAGCGCTCGCTCCACTACATTATGTTTACAAGTTTGCACCTTTTAGGTACACATTTTGCCTCCAATAGACTACTAGTACTTTGATAATGTATTCAAATTTATGTATGTTTTCTCTTCCGAAGCCTGATGTGAGCTATTTCTTTCCTCTTTTTCTATGAATACAATTTCAATATTGAAAATGCAACTTGCATACATTATGCTATTTTCTATGTCGGACAAGATCAGACAAGCTTTCAGGTTGTCAAAAACAACCTCTGTTTAAAAGGTATGCATGGAATTTGAATATATTACGAAAACGGCCTATAGGTCCAAAGTTTGCACCTTAAAAGGATGAAAATAATCTATATAATTATGTGAAAATACTCACCTTAACGTCAGCGTGTTGGCCAAGTCGGTAGAGCGTCCGCCTCACGTGCGGAAGGTCACAGGTTCGAGTCCCGGCAGGGTCATCATATATGTATGAGTTTTTGAATATTTGTCAATGATGATAAATTGCATTATAATGTAAACAATATAAATAGCTCTCGAATGAACGTAAATTGTGTTTCACAAACAAACAAAATCAGTTTGAAAGAAGAATACTTTTTAAAAATTTTCTATGGTGCAATCCTGCACCTTTCAGGTGCAACTTTGCACCTTTCAGAAAGGTGTAAAATTGCACCTTTAAAGTTGCCCCCAGTGTGACATTCGTCTGCATCTTTAAAGGTTCAAAGTTGAACCTATTTTTCTTAGTGTGTTGGAACTTGAAAAACAAAACTTTGTGTCGTTCAAAAATTAGCACGATTTTAGAGACATACACTTACGGTGGGATGTGCATTGACTGAATCACTTGTTTGTATATCTTTTTATTTACTTATTAATGTATTGATATTTAATATGTAATTTTTTTTCATTTGCTAGTTTATTGTTTTGAATAAAGAAATGGAAAATAAAGTAATGTGAGCCTGTGATGATTTCCATATTTTCTGTCATGAAAGTGGGTTCATAAAGAGATATATTCACGGATGTCGCAAATGCAGAATTATTCTGACTGGGATGACATCGATTTTTATGCAGAAATAATAATTTGGGCAGGCTACACATTACGGATCTATAATCAAACACATTCTCCTTCATCTGTTCCAATATAATCTCCTGAGTAAGTTCAATTCAATTCGATTTATGTTTTATTTCACAATATATATGTAACAAGGAAGAAAATACATCGTTCATAAGTTAAGTTATATTGTGGGTCAGTTCCGAAACTCGCAAAATTTGGGGTTTAAGGACCAGGCGGATGTGCCGTCATCTAATTTCGTGGATCTGTGACGTCTTTCGAATTCGTGGATGTAGCATCTAAGTGGTATATCGTTTTAGCGTATAGTGGTTATATACTTGGTTACATATACATAATATGAAAATATGCAATAATAATAATTCAGTAATTAACTCAAACGATGGGTGATGACTTCATACATGGTAAGTAACATACATGTAGTCTCTATAAATTAGGATAATTATTCATCAGTAAAAGGGGGAACTGCAGAAATTTCGCAAAGAGGTCTTGTACAAACAAGTGCTTGTACAATAGGGGTCAGTTAATACCACATATTATATGAGAATCTGCCCAAATCTGTCATTGTGTCATCTAGTGGCACATATTTAGGATGCAGTGTCTGAAAGAGATCAATATCATCAAAACCCAATTACTTTTAGTCATGTTGCATTTGTACAATTTAATATGTTCTTAGAGAGGACAAAGTCATACAAATTAATTACTATCACATGTTTTCATGCCATCTCGTAATTGGTTAATTGTGATGATTCAAGGATGGATATGCTCATCAACATTCCAATGGCTAGATGATGTATTTTTGTTTGTAATTTTCTACCCCAGACTTGGCTATTATTACACGGGTTATGTTTTAAGTTCACATTTTGCGTATTTATATTAAACATTTGTTTGAAAATCGTAATTTCACAACAGGATCTCCTTTAATTTTTGCCAAATGTTTTATATGAAATGTCAAACGAAGAAACACATTCACGTTGCTACAATTGAAATAATACACTCAAATTGATAATAATGCTTTATAATTCTGATTAAAATATACATATATTGCATGTTCCTAGCCAAGCTTTACTTTATACATAATCAATATGTTAAACTTGATTGAATAAAGGGCAAATCCCCCCCCCCCGGAAAAAAACCAAACCCAAAAATAGGCCACTATATTGTAGTGTCGTTTTGGTTTGGTTTCAAAAAAACGGTGGGAAAATTTATTTTAAGACTTGTGATTAGCTGTAGATAAACAACCCACTGAAAGGCTTACAATTACAATTTTAATATACAATAATAGTTTGCACGATAATGCACGATAAAAATATCAATTTATATGTGCATTAAAATGTTATCATAAATTGATTGATTTTTGACTAATGAGCATGTTTTGATATTTGGTGGCCGGTTGATTGACTACTTTTTTCCTCAATCCTTTCCCTCCTTTCAGTCTTTTCTTTCCGAGTCTTTCCCTTCTTTCTGTCTTCCTTTCTCTCGCTTTTCCATGTATTTTCCGTTTTTCTTTTTTTCTATTCTTCTTTCTTTCCCTCCTTACTTCTTTCTTCCTTTCCTTCTGTCATGTCCTTTTCTTCCATTTTGTCTCCCCTATTCTCCATTTTGCGTACTGGTTGCATAAATTTACAGACGAAGACCATGAAATATTTCTATCTTAAGGTTACTCGAATGAGCCTTTCTTGATTTTCTCCTGGAATTAGGCATGTGGTATGGTTTTTCATCATGGCCTCGCTGAAATTTTTTATTTATTTATTATTTATTTATCTATCTATTTTTTATTTATTTATTCACAAACTCATGGGTAGGATTACCCTTTCAGCCAGGAGCTGATTTCCAAAGGGGTCCAAGATGTGAATACATCTAGCGCCACCCTTCTTCAACAGCATATGCTGCGAATATGGGGAAGTACATCTGGTCGCTAGGGTCCGTAAAACAAGTGCCACGGTTTTGTGATATCCTCTAGGACCACCAATTATTGAACACAGCCAATAACTAACATAAAATTACAGATTAAACAAGTGAAAACAAGGACCGCTAAAAATGTAAACGCGAAGACACGTCAGATTTAAAGTTTGCACTTGGTTATATATACATAAATTATATTCAGAATTATTTAGAATCATAAATTAATTCAATATCATATCCCTCCTTTAACAACAATACTCACAAGCACTTAATTATAAAACTTAACTTACAATAATATCAACTCACAAAAAAGGATAGGAAAGGGCAAGTGATTAGTATGGTAAATGAAATTAGCACGATTACCTGCAGGTCTTTGTACGCGGTTGACAGAAACAGTCTCTTACTCTCGCTCTCATGACTCTGTCGGTGTGGATCCGACTTCTTGGCGACTTCAGATGTCTCGGTTGAAAATGATGCTGTCGATGGACACGAAGATGAACACTTAACAACAGGAGCAAATTCTTGCAGAACTCCTGCAGACGTGTATTTCTACAATTGTTATCACTCAGCAACAGTTCAGCAGTAGATGGTAGTCGATCTGGACAAACTACCAACTATTGTTCAAATTGATGTCTAGAGTAGGCTGTTACCAACCTACTTACGTAGAATGACGACCTCCGACGTTTTGTTACTGGTAACTCTATTACTGTAGTTCTTTATCAAGTTCTCGGCACAGGTTCTTCTTGTTAGTAGAGATAGATCGAGTGATGGGAGTCGAGTGAAAATTAAAGGGTTGAGGACAGGAATTCATACAAAATCACGCACACATTCAATGCAACAATTTAACTACTTGACAGTTATTCCGATATTCAGATATCCAAAGTTTATTTTTAAATTGAAATAACATTGGCACAAAAATCATACTCCCCGTGTTTGGTACAAACAAATTATGTAATATGTAACAGACATTTACGAAATATAGCACTAAATAATAAATATAACAAACCGTGACAAAAAAAATACTTGCACATATCAACTAATATAACGACCATTCAGGGGAAATAATAACACTTTCTTCCTAAAAACAACTAATCATTCATGTCATTGATAAAACAAAGCTGATCTTAATACTCCCACTCTCCATTAGTTTCTATACTCCTTAATCAACTTAGAAAACAATATAACTTGAATCAATTTCTCTGAAAGTTTGTAATTTTTCAAAATCTCATATAACTACTACCTTTACGACCATTACCACATAGTCTTGTCCTTGCCACCAGTGCCCAGTTTATTACCCTGGTATCATATTAACACATACAATACTTTGTCTGTCCACCTCTGAGTATGACTTGATTTGGAGTCAAAACAATGAAATGTCTCTGTACTTGCGCTCAGGAAGTAAACAAATGGAATAATACATTCAAAAATCTATTACCCACTATTTCAAATAATCAATGAATCAGATAATTTTCTTCGGATATTCTTAAGATTTTGTTTCAAGGAAAATTAAGACATTGGGAACTTAATCCCTTAGAACTTCCTGTATCATGTAGACCTCTTAGTTTTTATGAAATCAATTTAAAGTTGCCCTCTATAGACAATTTAAAGCCCAAGTTTAGTTTGGGGGATTTTTTTGTTATTTGAAAGCTTTATGTCCCAAAGTCATAACCCTGCAATAATAGATTCTGAATGTCTTTAGTTTTTTTTAATTAATTAATGAAAAATCTCGGGGCGACCCCCCAAAAATTTTACATTATAGCATCTAAAGGGTTAAAAGGCTTTAAGGTTCATGGTTTACCTCATCTGAAAGAGCAGACGCAGCTTTTTCAGTGATGAACTGGTATTATCATATAACCTTTTAACCGTTGGATAGCATAATGTAAAATATAGTCAAAAAGTGTCGGGGTCCCACCCGTACATTTTTCATTAATTAATTTAAAAAAACAAAGATAAAAAAAGTTATATGAGTAATACCTCATCTGAAAGACCCGAGTCTGCTCTTTCAGATGAGGTATAACACATGTAACCTTGAAGCCTTTTTAACCCTTTGCATGCTATAATGTAAAATTTTGGGGGGGTCCCCCCCGAGATTTTTCATTAATTAATTTTTTAAAAAACCTAAAGACATTCAGAATCTATTATTGCAGGGTTATGACTTTGGGGCATAAAGCTTTTAAATAACAAAAAATCCCCAAAACTAAACTTGGGCTTTAAAGTAGCCAAAGTTTATGCCTGCTAGATACATATAAACATAAGGGAGGATAATGTCCATAATTTCATTCAAAACATAATGGCAGGTCAAAGTTTGAGTACAATGAAAACCAATTTATTTACAATATGCATTTATACGTATTACGCTCATGAATGATTACTTTTTTAATGGTGAAACTAAGTTAAACTTTGGTGCAAGACGAATATTTTGTCAATTAGTTACATTTAAGATTGAAATATATTCTATTTTTAAAATATTTACAACGTACACATTACAATGATCTATAATGTAATTTAAATTTTGACTTAAGTTACGAAATTTTAAGAATGTGAATTTCATCTGTTGTATCTTTAGTCAAATCTACCATTTTCCCGCCATTCCAATTTCAGCCGATTCAGATGTTATAAAAATATTTAATGTTAATCTTAATCAACAATAATTTGATTCAAATGACTTGACATTATTTCAGTATACTGCAAGAAAATACATTACACAACACACATCAATATATGGTACAGTCACTGGCGTAGCGAGCCAAATGAAACACAATGAATAAGGGGGGGGGGGGCAGCTATTGTTCAAAACAACAGTGGCCCAACTAATGCATTGTGCTTAATCAGCTGCGATAACTTAACATTAAATTTAAACCAGGTAACTGTGTATTCATCTGCGACAACCTATTATGACATTTAAACCAGATTACTGTGTACTCAAAGATTCAGACAACACATCTCCTCATGTTTTTTTCATTTTGGGCATAAAATATTGTGAAGAATGAGATAAAGACATGCTTCGAGACATTCTCGATTTGTGAGTTGCATTTTCTGACGATATGTTTCAATCGGTGTTGGTTTTCTGTTACCACGTCAGTCTTATAGAGCGCCATCACAGTGTCATCACCTTTTTTCGTGTTCTAAAAGGTCACATCACAAAAATCAAAAACTCTCCGAGGGCGTAGGCTGGGGGTGCACTCCCCTCCCCCGCAGAGCCATAGGAGTTCCACCCTAATAGCGCATGCACACACCCCCCCCCCTCGCTGAAGCAGATGGGTTCTGCCCCTGGTAAGCAAAGAAATTTGCACCACCTTTTCTGCTTTCAACGCCTGATTTTCTCAACTTTAGTTCCACCTCCTTAAGATGTGCACCTCCCCATGCCCAAACCAGCCTACGCCCTTGCTCTCCCCGGTGAAACCTCCAAATCCTAAAAAGACAATTGCAACAACTGCAGGATGTCGTCCCTGAAACCCTGACCACACCTATAGTCCAGTCAAAATAGCATTTTACCCACCACTAATTGCAACAGAATTGTTTTAACTGTCATCACTATCAGTGAGGTCTCCTAAGCACTATACTAAAAGTCTCCAAAAATCCAAGCATGGGAAAGTGTTCTAATTTGCATAATATGCAAATTAGCTTTCACTGTACAAGAATTTCCTATTTTCATCAAAGTTTGCAGCCAAAATATCTCATTGAAAGAATTATATTGCCAAAATAGATGTATTTACCATCAGTGAATATGATAAGCACATTTCCAAATAAATGACTGTAACTTAATTAGCATAATATGCAAATTAGTATCAATCCTGAAGAAAAAACTATATTTTATTTAGATTTGACATCAATTTAGCAACAGAATTCAAACAAGAAACATCTCAGTCATGTTTACAATGTTAACAAACACAATGGAAACATTTTCAGAGTGATATTCTGAAAATATTTTGCAAAATATGCAAATTAGCTCCCATCATAAGAGAAGATTCGTGTTTTTACCTCTATCATCCTTCTCAATACTAAATGGAAACATGTACATGTTTTGTTCTGTAACATAAGCAACGTTGTACAGATTTTGATAAATTTGTTATGAAGGTACATGCAATCAAAATAGGCCACTGAACACCATATTAAATGTCTCCAAAAATCCTAGCATAGGAAAGTAATTTAATTAGCATAATGTGTAAATTAGCTTTCCCTGTACAAGAAAATTGAGTTTTCACCAAATCTTATAGCTAAATGGAAGATTTAAAGAAATTGATTGTTAATACAGATGCTCTTATGGTCAGGGAACATGATAATTACATTTTTGAGTAAATCAGCTTAATTCAATTAGCATAATATTCAAATTAGAAGTCACAATTTTCACTATAACAGTGCATGTAGGTATACCCTGTGGAAACAATCAAAAGTCTAAAGCCCGGTCCCCCTGGTCAGTGAACATAACGAATGTATAAATTGCAGATAATCCAGTCGGGTGGTTTTTTTTTTTGCTTAAATGCAAATAAGTTTCAGTAGCTGATAAAGTCATATTTTATGCTGGTGATTAACAAAATCAGTTGGTCGTGCTTCATGTCCTATGAATTAAAGGACGACGCAAAGCGTAGCATCCCCCGCTGGGTACTGACCTATGTAGACCTATGTATGCATACCTAATGAACTGTGACATTTGACCTATGGCCAACATACTCAAAACTCAAACTTAGGTTATATCTTCATATTATATACATGTACCTTCTTACCTATTTTAATTAAAATCTATCTAACATTTAAAGTTTATCGAACAGGAACTACATTTTTGGATAATGTACATATTTTCAAATATTTAATGAGATATAATGAAATCCACAATTAAACAAAGGCTGTATATTAATATCACTTGTATGCACCTCCTCCTTCTTCTTCTTCTTGCCAATGGAACAGGTCTACACACCAAAGTCAGTATTATTTTTGTGCCAACCCTATATAATCTGCCTTCCTATTCATTAGCCAATACTTCAAATCGCCTTTCAGATCAGACGCTTATCGGTCTACCTCTCACCCTTAAACATTAATTTTCCCCTCTATAAATCTCTCAGTATGTTGTGTCCTCTGAAAATGTGTCTCAGACAGTTTTTTCTTCCGTCTTCTGATGGTCTCACGCAAGTTCCTTTGTTCATTTACTATTCTTAATTGCCTTATCTTTCCAACTTATTCTTTCCATTCTTCTTCATGTCCACATTTCCATGCTCACAAGCATCCTTTCTTCTGCTTTCCTGATGTTTCAGATCCATACAGCTGTATACTCCAAATTGCACGCTGTTCCAGTTATTTTCCGCTAATTTTGATGTTCAACTCATCTCTCACTAATTGTGTTACCTTTATTACGTTTGTTTTATCTAAATTTATCTTCATTCCAATGTTTTCCTCCACTGTAACTAAAGTGAGGCCATTAACTGTTGGATCCCTTTTTGCTGTCTCTTAAAATGGTCTTATCGTCAGAAAAACCGAACAGAACCGACTGTTCTACCTCCCACAGTGATTCAATCTGTCATATTCCCAAATAAAAGGCGTCCAGAGATAATGCTTCTTGAAAAGAATGACAGAATGTTGTCAGTCTTTTTGAACTCCTTTTCGAATAATTCAGGTTCGGAGTCCCTTTGTGCTGTTCTCATGATCACTGTTGCATGTACAAGTTCCTAATTAGGCACCTATCCTTTCAGTCTACTCCCAAGAAACGTAAACACACACACTAGTTTGATCCATTTCACTCTATCAAACGCGCTTTTTCGAAGTCCAGGAAGCATAATGTTTACCTCTTTCTGTACTTTTAGTTTGCGTTGGCAGATGTTTCTCATAACTGCAATAGCCTCACTGGTGCCGAGTCCAGCTCGAAATCCAAACTGATCATAATTATCAGAGAAAACTTTCAACTTTCCCAGCCATTCTTCTTATGATGATTCGTAGAATAATTTTTGATGCTTAATATATTAGACTTAGTGTGAGGAAACTAGAGCACTTTGTGGCATTCACCCCCCCCCCCTCCTTGGTATCGGGATCATGATTGTCCGAAGAAAGTCTTCAGGTCAGTTCCCAGATTCATAGATATTTACACATAATCTTTCCAGTTCTTTTCTTATCTTCCAAGTTCTTAAAAAATCTATTGGTAATTCATCTATTCCAGATTCTCTTTTATCTTTTATTTCGTCAATGGCATTTCGAATTTCTAAGCTAAGTAAAGGTGTACTCATATCATTCTAATCTACCATCTCGTTACTTTCCATCTGACTTTGCATCCTTGTCATATCATTCTTTAATGTGTTCCACCCATCTCCCTTGAATGTCTGCTATTTCAATCTCTCTCCAGATTTGTTGTATATTCCTTTGCATGTCACCTTTTGCGATGTGCTTTATTAAGTTTCCTGACTTTGGCAAGCATCTTGTCAACCCTCCCTCTTTCCTAAAGTTATTTGATGCCCTCACACTGCTCTTTTAGCCACTTTTCTCATGCTTTGTCTGTATCTCTTCAAAGTTCATAAATCAAGTATCTATTCATCCACTTTCCTCTTGTTTTTTTTTTTTTTCATTTTTCGTTGCCTCCTTTTCCCCATCTTAACCAGCGTAGCCTGAATAACCCATGACTTTCCGGGTTCTTGCCTTTCCACGAATCCAATGGTCTCATCTGAACTTTCTTTGATGTTTTCTTTCAGCCGGGTCCAGATATCTTCAGAGGTATCACTTGGAATATTCTGTGATTGGGGTGTTATCATTCTATTATTTGTAGCTACTCTAAATGTGGTATTATCATGCTTTAGTTTATCCATGTCTCATTTCCTTCCTTTTATTTTCATAAGGATCAATATTGCATCCGTATACATAGATTATGGTCAGAACCAATATCTGCACATGGGTGGCTTCTGTAGTTTTTAGCACTCAATATACTCTTTAGTATAATTAGAATGAAGTCTAACTGAAATCTATGCTTATCTCCCTTGTGTTTTCATATATAAAGTCTGCGTTTGTGGTGGTTAAACGCAGCGGGCGAAACTGGTGCCTGTTATCTGGGGGGGGGGGGGTTGAGAGCCAAAATGTCCCGTTAACTAAGTCCAAAATGTGCGTCCTCAAGTTCCTTTCATTTTCCTTTCCTTCCCTTTTTCTTTTATGTTTGGTGGATTTTACCGCTGATTTTTT
>JZLH01S0238728.1:0-11741 GCA_001188425.1 Eucidaris tribuloides | reverse complement strand
GCGCTTCATCTACGATGATTGATACAATTCAGCGCACAGCCTCGGCTGAGCATGTCCCTTGCATCGATCGCTACGCAATGCCATCTACGATAAGTCTACGGGCTGCGGGCTTACGATTTTCAAAAAAATTGTCAAATTTCACACAATCGTAGAGGCACCGATTCCCGTGGGCGGAGCCCATGAAATCAATGCGAAATCGTACGTCTATAATATGATGTGTCACGCTAGCAGTTTGGGTGCAAATCCATTTTGAAATGTAGAGGGACATAATTTTGTTCAATCCGCCGCGCCAAAAGCCTAACACCCAGGTCGAACTCAATTTTTTGCCGGTCACCGCCAAGCGCCGAAAACTCGGCCTGGGGGGGGGGGGGGGGTGTATGTGACGATTTTTCACAAAATCAATGGTTCCAAAATTTCCCCACTCACGCCAGCCGCCGAAAAATCGCTCAGCGGGACGGGGGGGGGGGGGTTTGCCGAAAATTTTTTGGGCGAAAAATAGTTTTTCCAACAAATCGTGGCTTGGGGACAGGTTCATATTGTGTCCCCCACCTCCCAGATTCAAATGGGGGGGGGGACATGTCCCCTTGGTCCCCTGGATTTGCGCCCCTGCACCCTAGGAGAATCGTCCAAATTGCAAGATACGATTGAGTTTACGGGCTCGTAAGGTCACCGTAGACCAAATGTGACTAGGCGTTGAAACGTACTGTCGGTCACGGGCCATTGTTAAATAACCTCATAATGTAATTAATTTTCTCTAAAACGCGAACACAATATGTAGGAGAACAAACCGATTTACGGATTTTAGTAATGTTGTAAATAATTCATCATTATGGGATTTGTAAATTACTCACTATGGGACTAGCGGAAAATTTCACGATGGCCTTGCCCTACAGTCCAGTTGTAGGTAAAAGATATATCATCGGTGGTGGATGCAGTCACACAGCAGTTATACTGTAAAAAGCTGTGTATAGCGATTTAAACTTTTTTTTAAAACACATTCTATATCTTTGTAAACATATTCTATCAAGATGCTAAACTGTCTTAGTGTATGCACATTACTATAAACTAATCCCCATGCTATTCAAACTTACGCATGTGAAAATCTAAATCAAACAACCTGTATTTACCACTTTTATATTACTCGGTTTAATATCAAATGATCAGGTATTGTTTGAAAGTGGTTAACAATTGTTTTGGGAAATTGAACATTTTAAAATCTGAACATTGCTTTGCTGAAACTTTTAGTACCGTTTAAACTTTTATACATTACCGATGCATCGTGTGTGCTAATTACTCGCTGCATATAACATTTCACACAGCCAATTTCACTGTGTTTGTCAATTATCTAATACTCCTTTTCTGTACACATCTTTGCTATCATTCCTTAAAATCGCACTAATGTTTATGGTAAACACACTTGTTAGGAGGTATAACCGATATCCTCGAGGTCTGTTAGGCGTAAATACCTTAGCGTTTGCAAATCGTGAGAGTTACACTGTTAAAACTTCGAGTATATTAGAAAATCACTCTATTTCGAAATTGAAAGTTAATTAATTTGCTATTTTGAGAATAGATCACTTTTCCAATGTAATACGTCATTGATAGGCAGGACCCTGTGTGAACGTTTTTTTTTCACGGCGCGTGCAGAGGATATATATTTCGCGGTTCAAAATAATACAAATTTTTCGACGGGCAATCGCGGCCAAATCAACACGCCTGAAAGGTCGCTCAGTAGGGGGCGGGGGGGGGGGTGTCGGCGGAAATTTTCGCGGCCAAAAAAAAAATTTCGCGGCCAAATTCGCGGCCACATCAACACCTGAAAAGTCACTCTGCGGCCAAATTTGAAGAAAAATAATACAATAATAATAAGAATAATAATGAAATATAATAATAATAAAAATAGACATACAAGTCTTTTTGTAGGGGGTGCTGCGCACCCCCTGAACAATTTCTGGACCCTACCTTTGCCATTATATCCACAATTTACATTATCCCATACATACACTCATGCTTATAATTATGGAATATTTTGTTGATACTTAAGCTCTTTCTCCTATATCGTCCAAAATTTTCAAGACAAGTTTTTATTTCACAAAAACACATTATGTGAAGCAATTTTTGGATTTCATGAGATGACTAAGGTCAAATTTAAAATACGTTTGAGGCAATAACAATTATATATTTATTTTTTTATCCACAAAAAAATCATGACAAAGTATTAAAGTGATAGGCTAACATTGTGGAGCTTCATTTTAAAAAAATTGTCAAACTGTGATATCTGAGCTACATAGTAGTGTTTAAATGGACAAATAAACACCCCAGAATACAAAAGTTTGGAAAGTTACTTTGCCAATGGCAAGTTATGCATGAATAAACAATTAAAACTCGGGGCGAGTTTTAATAGCCTACGTGTACACACAGTAAGTCTACGGGAGGAAATGGGCAAGTGAATCTGGTCAACTTACGATTTTCACATTTTTAAAGCACTAAATAATCATTTTGAAATACATTTTTTTTCAGGGCTTCATTTTTAGACCTTATCAAAGACACTGGTAGCGTGGAGAATCATGTGGCTCAGATTTTTTTAACTGTGGTAAATGTTAGCCAATACCTTTAAATTAAAGTAAAACTGATAAATTTTGATCTAATGTCACTTATCACTAAATTAACATCAGAATAGTGTCTGTTACAAGTCTAATAACGTGCGTAACCACCACGTGACTCAACAACAACAACAACAACAACAACAATACCGACAGTTATAAACACAGGCTATAGTGTCGAGTCGGACGCTACAAAATGCCCAAAATTCCTAAAATGCTTAGATTATAGGCCTAATTGTTTCACCTGGGGTGAGCAAATATTAATCCCAGACGTACCGTTCACGGAAAAATGGCAACTTCTCAAATGTCTCTAAAGTATTCCATAATTATGAGCATGAGTGTACATTAAATATCTGTGCTAGTACTTTGTCAGCATAATGATTTGCGTGGAGGTTTTAATAAAAACGAAGTGATCTGTTGTTTTTAACTAGTCTCGTCTGTGTACTAAAGTGAATACCATCTGTTCATAGATAGATGGCTTAAAAACAAATTTGATATCAAAATTCCGTTGTTCTGCAAGTATACATCTTATCTTTAAGAACAACTGAAAATGTACTTACGTATCAAAGGTAGATGCTTTTTCGCTTATTCTCAAGTTTTTCCAACTGGTCTGCGAAAATTAACAAAGTCTGATTCTATTTCCGTAAGCAAACTAAATACTGATGTCACGCGGTAGACTTTCATGATCACTGCACTTTGCACTGCACGAACCGGGGCGTTGATTTTACAATGTAAGGTAACACAAGATATAAATGTTTAAACATCTTATGTGATGATTCAACACAGAAACAATGACGTAGTACCACAATTTTACCATTTAAGACACTAATATTGTCTTAAACATTATGGAAGCCCCATTAAAGAAAATATGTAATTCTTTGATATCCGAACCACACGATATTGTCTGACTGGATAAATAAACATCTTAGCACACAGATTTAAAACAGTTATGCTGTTACTAGCAAAATACACATGACTGTCGTTGCATAAATCGATGACCTGGGAACGAAAGCTCTACAATAAAACAGCCCAAGGGGGGGGGGGAATGTCACTCATTGATTTTCACTAAAAAAAGCAACAACAACATGATTTTATACTGCATTATATTCTGGGCTATATTTTTGGACCTTATCAGAGCATATGAATAATAGAGCTCAGATAAAAAATGATAATAAAATGGAAAAACATTGTTTAAAGATGCCTTTAATTTTTGTAAATACATTGGGCAATAACAGTGGTTGTTAAATTGTCACTCATGTGTGGATTGCGTAAGATACACCTTGGCACAGGTTATGGACCGTAATCACTTTACTTCATCACGTGCCTAACAAACATACATTAATAGGCTATTCCCCACTTTACAAACTGAAGGCAACCAGGAAGTATTCACACGGGAGCAAAGTACCATTCTACGACAGTCAGGGGGTTTTCCCTCACTCTGGCCCCTTGATCGTTACCAAATCTATACCCACCATGTCAGACAGATAGACAGACAGACAAAAATACAGACAGACAGATACACAACACACATGCGCACGAATATATAGAAACAAAAGCATCTATTGAGTTCACCAACACAATACGTACGGAAACACACACGTACTTAATCACACATGCACACACAGACAGACAGACACACACACACATGTACACTCCTGCTCATAATTATGGAATATTTTGTTGATACTTAAGTTCTTTGTCCTATATCGTCCAAAATTTTCGAGACAAGTGTTTATTTCACAAAAACGCAGTATGTGAAGCAATTTTTGGATTTCATGAGATGACTTAAGTAAAAACTTAAGTACGTTTGAGCGCAATAACAATTATATATTAATTTTTTCAAAAATCCACAAAAAATCATGAAAAGGTATTAAATTAAAGTAGTTACAAAAACAAAACAGAAAACTGATAAATTTCGATCTAATGCCATTTATTATTAAATTAACATCAGAATAGTGTCTGTTACAAGTCTAATAACGCGCGTAACCACCGCGTGACTTAACAACAACAATAACACCACCATTTATAAACACAGGTTTTAGTGTCGAGTCGGACGCTATAAAATGCTTAAAATTCCTGAAATACTTAGATTATAACTGTTTCACCTGGGGTAAACAAATATTAATCCCAGACGTACCGTTCACGGAAAAATGGCTACTTCTAAAATGTTTTTTAAGTATTCCATAATTATGAGCATGAGTGTACATACTTAGCTATATAAGCACACACCAAAATACACAAGCGTGCGCACACACACGCACGTAAACACACACACCACTACACACACCACACACACACACACACACACCAGCAGCACACCAACATAACATAATTATGGCTATGACCTTCCTATGAATTTACAACTTTCAAAATTGCAGAGGTTCATGCGTGGTGTCAAAATGAGTTTATAACTCTTGAGACTTAATGCCATAAAAATGGAGGATGAGTAACAAGTTTTAGCCATATTTCATGTTTATTCATCTATGTCAATGCATATCCGGTGTTTATAATTTAATAACTTGGAACAGAGGTTAGAAATATTTATAGTAGCTACTAGTAGTATAAAATTCTGAACGTTTTTGTTTAAAAAATATTACGTACGTAATATTCTGACCATCTTTTATGTTATATTTTTCTTCTTCTGTTGCTGTTCTTGTTGTTCACACCACATCAAACGAAACACCCCCATACCACATCATACCATAGCACATACGAGCACACCACACTATTATCTACACCACATCACATCATATCACACAACACCACACCACACTACGCCAAACCATTCCACAAGACACCAAACGAAACCAGCCCACTACACAAATAGCTGCAAGACAAACCACACCATACCACACCATGCATACGATAACACACTCCCAGGGTCATCCCGTTTGATCTATAGCCTACCCACAACATACTGCACCACACCAGTACACCATACGTCACACCACATATCACGCTACACCACACCACACCACACCACACCACACCACACCACACCACACCACACCACACCACACCACTCCACACCACTCCACACCATGTACAACACACCTCACCACACCACACCACACCACACCACACCATCCAACTCTACACCATGCACAATACACCACTCCATACCATGCACACCACAACAAACCACTCCACACCATGCACACCACACCACAACAAACCACTCTACACCATGCACACCATACCACACCACACCACACCATACAACACCACATTACACCTCATCCCTCCACACCACACCACACCACATCACACCACACCACACCACACCACACCACATCACATCACATCACACCACACCACACCACACCACACCACACCACATCACATCACACCACACCACACCACATTACACCACATCACATCACACCACACCACACCAAACCACATCACACCGCACCACAACACACCACTCACTACACTAACATCTGCATGACAAACCACACCACACCATACATCCAACACACTCCACGCGTCATCCCGTCCCATCTATAGTCTACCCCCACAACATACTGCACTACACCAGTACACCATACGTCACACCACACCACAGCTCAGCACAGCACAGCACAACACATCACATCCGTAGCGCAATCAGCGCAACGCAGCACACATTAAACACTTTACCTCGCCATATTCCGTAACAAACTCTGCTAACAACAAGCTTTATATTTGAAGAACATAAATCAAGTTTGATTTATTTGTTTATAGATAAACATCTGAGTTTGATAGTGTTGACTGCCCTGTTTGCACATATAATTAATGCTGCCAATTTGATTTTCCATGGGTCTGCTGCATTTCAATATTAATTCACTGTTATTAAATCATAACACACAATTTTGGCTAAAAATTTAAGATTCCATGTGCTGTTAGGTGCGTTTTTTATGTACAGAAACGCAAATATACTGTTCGACCAACTAATGATCTTTAAATATAAATGCAACATTGAATAATTACATGTATTATTTTAGAAAATGTTAAAGTCCCACAATCAAGATTCAACTCAGCCACAGAGAGGATGACAACGAGTCACGGAATACAGGTGCATATTCATGAACATGGACTGTTGCAGTGCCATAGTGTACAGATTGTGACAAGAAATCAAATGTATTTTTTTCCACACTGTCATGGCTGTTTATATTGCATTATGGATGTCATAAATGCACCTTTTTCATGATTTTAGTCAAAAGAGGGCTTGTTTTCATTCTCTCATAGACAGTCATGTGTTTGACCATGCGTTATTCTATTTTGAAGACAAGAATCAAATAATACTGTTTATTACGATCACGAAAAAATAATTGGAACGGAAGCCCACCGTCTATTATAATACAATACATAACAAAACCTTCAATCAGACGATATTTACATTAGTACGCATAATCATTGAAACAACATTTTCACCAAGAATAATCTACAACTCCGCATTAGATTATGATTTCATGGTAAATCTTTGTGTTTGCGGGTTCATGAAATACGGGCAACCCCTGACAGGATCCACTCTCTTTAAAACAGAACTAAGGGATCACTAAGTAAATATTTGAAATGTAAGTCCAATTTCTCAGTCAATTTATCTTATTATAGTGTATAGTAATCCATGTTCCTGAATGCAATCCCTGATACAGATAGTGATCAGACGTTTCTGCTACTTTCTTGCCATTTCTTCATCTGGAATGGTAGCGCCCTCTCGAGTCCTTCTCCGCGAAGAGTGCTGTCTCGGATAGAGATGGGATGGGGGCGATCGTCGATCTCATGACCCCCTCCAAGGGCACGAAATCCGGGTAACATATCAAGACGAGCCTCAGAGGAAATCAAGATTCAGATTTAAACCAAAGTACCCAAGTACCTATGTACGAACAGACAAAATTTTCACCAATATTTCACAAAGTAAGGTATCATTACACCTGCCATAAAAAACGACATTATACCTTTAAATTTCTATAAAGAATTGTGATTTTTTTTAGTTGTCAGTGAGCAGATATCACTATGTAATTTCGAATAGTAATAAAGTACATATTTTAAGAAAAAAATCACAAAAATGAAAAAAGAAGCATTTCAGGGCATTTATATATGGGGGGGGGGGGGCAAACATATCGATTTTTCCCCCAATAATTTTTACAACTTGAAAAATTCATGAAACGTATTGCAAGGATACATCCGAAAAGTAGTGCAAGACACAACAAAACAATTAAACTTGTATAGAAAATATTATTTAACATACTCAATTATCAATTTTTCGGCGCGCTTCGCGCGCAAAGTTCTAAACAGCACTTTGGCGCTGAAGGTGAGGAAATATTTCCAAATATGGCTGTACAGTTATATAACGTGATTTAGAGGGGAAAGTCATTTTTGGTTTTATTTAGAACTTAACTTAACTAGACGGATACAAAACAAAATATGAAGTATGCCCTATTACATGTTAATTAATTTTTTTTGCACGATATCTCGTCAGACTCATGAAAATGTTTCTTATCACCATCGATGTGTCTCAAGTGTGTCCAGATATGTCTGAAACAGTAATTCAATACTTTTATGCGGTATAAAAATTGGTAGTTTCGCTTTTCCCATTTTGTGGCTTGAATAGGTATCAGTCTAGCATGAAGCACGATTACAAAAATCTACTTTCGTTTTAAGTGTAGCGAAATTATGTAAACGAAAAACACCAATCTCTTTCAAAAGACATGGTTATTTCAGTTGCATAATAGGATCAAAGAAGTGTACTCCCCTGACAGCCCATATGTAATCATGATTTCAAGTTTATGGGTGCCAGTCCCCCTAACCTATTAAAGAAGTCTGCAAGAACCATGCTAGTCGAAATTCAATGTCAATATTTGTGATTTGTGACTTTCTATTTTACTCTCATGATCGAATAAATAACCAACTTCCCTTGGCACAGGCTTGAATGACATATACCATACATGAGAACATACATTATTCGATCTTTGATAACATTATGAAGGTTTTCTTCTTTCCTCTTTTTTTTCATAGGAATGATATACTGAATATTGCGGACGATTAATTATGAGTATTGTCTCCTGTTTCATTCAGATATAAAAAGAATGTGAAGATAAAAGTACTCATACTGAGATCGTCTGGTCCCGTGTTAACTGTAGCAGGTCCAAAATCATCACATCGGATCGTCTGTAGAAATAGGCATGTCATCATCATCACGGAAAGCAAGAGTGAAGAGGTCTTGGTCATCTTTTCTTGTCTTTCTGAAAATAAATGCAATAATAAATATTGGCTGGTCAAATTAAAGGCAGGAGATCTCTTTTGCATGCCTAAAAATCAACATTGTGAAAATACAATGGCATTTAGAGGAAAATGCCATCAGGGAACCTTTAGCAAAATATAGGAGCTAGAAACTCAGTTTTAGTGGAATTATAGTGACCGTTAGACTCTGATTTTAATTTTTTTCTCGCGAGAAAAAAATTCCTACCATAGAACGTACACTAAACGGCTATTGTTTTTCTTTCGCATTTTTCAAATTCTAAGCAATTACTCTCCTCCAGATTTCACAGACATGCCCTTGATCAATAGCCTAAGGCATGGGTTATCTTTTCCTGGTCTGTGGGGATGTTTGCAAATGAGATCCACTACCTTTAATGTCGAAGATTGATATTAATGTTTATTATGATAAATTTTCGAAAATATCGTCCAATGGTGGCATATACCAATGAAAAAACAAAGTTTGTTATACATGATGTAGTAACGCATATTTGAAATAATTCATTCGATATTCAATAGCATCTAAAATCTGAAATATACGGTTAAAATTTCTCCTGGAAAATATTATGTCACACATTTCCTTTATTATGTAATTACTATAAGAAATTGCCGAAACACGCGAATGTGTTGTTTACCGCTGGGCTCAGGGTCATTGAATTCAATTCTGGTAAATATAGTCCCGTTTTTCCTAAAGTAAACAAAGTCAAGATAAACCAGTCAGGCCTAGAAAAATAATGCATATATGTTACAACTCATCTGGTTCTACCAAATCATTTCATCACCCTATGAAGTAGATACAATATCGCGTGTGTATTGTACTGATATACAGTGTGTCCCAGAAAAAAAGGAAACCGGATTTCATGGCAAAAATATTCGATCATAATGAATAATTTCTTCACTGAAATATGTATGACTGTAAAGCTCTGTTCCTCCTCTTTCATTTGATACATAAATTATATTTCACCGTTCACGCATTATTGAATTAAAACAATGGATATTGGTGCTACTAAAATTTCATTTGCACGCGCATATTTCATCTTTGAGTGCATTTTCATGGTAGTACATGTACTTATTTTTGATAAACAAAAGCATGACATAAAAATTCACAATTTATTCTTTTATCTGATACCTCATGCGTAAAAAATGAATAATGTATGCCGGAGAACAAGCAAAATTAAAACATGCCTGTTTTAGCCGTGATTTTTTAGAATGAGTACATTTTGAGCTATTAGACATGTTAGAAGCAAGCTGAACAAAAAGGTTCACGCACGGCTGACTTCACACAATATCTTGCTCGGGGCACAACAATAGGCTCCGAATCATGTTCGCAGGGTAACTTCTTGGGGCTGGCTGCCAAATCCAGAAAACAGGGTTAATGAATGCATTTTGGAACATTGCTGAAAACAAGCATCTTTTCAAATTGTCTTTTCTCACTGATGCACCGCTTATTTTTCACAAATGTGGTATCATATGAAAGAAGGTAAAATCGGCTTTTCAATGATGTCCTTCAATGTCGAAGATATTCTAAATTCATTAAAGCATGACAGTGTGAATTTCAAATTTGCTCGTGCAAATGATTTCATGACTGTGTCCCCTTTTATTGTCTTTGCTCAGCCATGCGTGAATGGGAATCTTTGTGACCGGTATCAAACTAAAGAAGAGAAAATATGCTTTCCAACCAAGTACGATTTTCTTTTCATATTTGTTATTAAGATATAAAACTATCTTCATCAATCTCGGTTTCCTTTTTTTCTGGGACACACTGTATTTCACATAATTTTTGAAATAATCTTAGCAATTACAAAATTATTACTCGTAAGTACTTTCACGACGATTGCTAAACGAGAATGAAAGATTTAGAGTCCTTTGATTTTTTTCCTGTTTTCCATGCAGATTTTATTTTCAACTCCATATAAAATGTAATCAATATATAGATACATACTACATACAGAATCAATATGCATTGTGACAAAAGAAAGAGAATATAATATACTGAATATATGCATTTGCTACTATGTTAACGTTGATATGGAAATACGGAAGGACCGCAAAGCTGTAAGAGCTTGAGTATGGGATCATCCCAAAGCATGGTAATTAATTAACAATTCATTATCATGATAGATTATATTACACCATACAAATTATGACAAACATGTTGCCAGTGGCAATGTATCAAACAAAGTGCTCTCTCTGCACACTCTGTATAATGATTGAAAACTAAGTTCTAACTCATTATCATAGACTTGCCTATAGATAAATAATTAGCAATCTACGCAAACCGATTGAATATAAACATTATTACTCACTGTGATTCCTATTGTTGAGAAAAGCTTCCAGTTACGAGTGTTTGTGGATAACGTTGATAGATTTATGCGGTATTATTGCTCTATTTAATTTATATTAACCTTCAGTGGGGAGAAAACTTCGATCGATAATATAACAGAACAATGCATCATATAATAATAGGAACAGGCAACGCCCTTTTGTGTTTGCGTGTGTCGAATAGTGTGACGTGTGTGCACTTCCACTGTACGTCGTGTGCACTGTGCGCGTGCCAAGTACTACCTGATACGCAACAGCTGCTGCTCGCATTTGGAACTCTATGTTCACCAAGAACTATAAAATGAGCATTCTAAATTTATATGTTATACACTTATTGGATTCACTGAACTTTAATTTAATTGATTATGCATTGATTGATTAATTGATTACATGCACTTTAATTCACTTCCATGTTACATTAATTTAGAAATTTTAAAAATTCACCATTAAACTTTTTGACCTTAAAGAAAAGAAAAACGTATTATGGTAGCTATGTTATATTTCCATTTTTTGTTTTTAGACTGTTGATATTCACCCCGCAGCGGGTGACGCAATGGTAGGTTTTCGACGTAGCAT
>JZLH01S0238727.1:0-10675 GCA_001188425.1 Eucidaris tribuloides | reverse complement strand
TTTTTTTTTTATTGTGTAGATCTATATAGATATTATTGGAGCGCCACATTTCGACGGGTATAGATGTACTTGGAGGAAAAATCAGACGTGAGTAAATGTTGGATTTTTTTTCTTTATTTCGCGCCGGAAACAGGATTAAAAAGGAACAATTAAGTTGCGTAATAGTTGAAAAATTGGTACTTTCATTTCCAGTTTACCATTCATCTTCCTCATTTCGGGAAAATGTTTCCGTATGACGTCCATCCCGTTCAGGCTTGTGGTCAACCTCAGTGAACTCGACGGCATGTTTTCCTGGTGACGATGCCCTATCTGCACCATGCCGTGGGATGCACTGTACATAAGGAGCGCTGTTGTGCCGGTTTTCCACGTATAGGCTATAGTAGTGTTAGCATGCCGTAGTAGTGACACAGTCATGACTGTCTTTAATCACATTCCAAATGAAATATGTAAACCTTTATTTCAAATCTCTTCCTATTTATTTTGTCCGTGACATTTTCCCTGAAGGTGATTTTCGGGAAGTCGTGTTTACGTTCCCATACTTTACTGTATAGTAAGTGGAAGTGTGCGGGATGACATGAATTCTCAGCTGTCCACAAGTCAAAGCCGTGAAGGAGAAACGAACATTGGCCAATGTTGACGGTGTTTATGTACAGATAGATACAGATATAGATATAAATTTATTTAATTTTATTGAGTCTTTTTTCCAACAAACAAGATAATTTCAATCCAGAGTTCATAAATAATAAATAAAATTGCATAGGCAATAAACATTATATACAACACATATCTATAATATCATACGGCAAGTGTGAATATATATGTAGTAATATATAATAATAATATATATATTCAAATAATCATATCACATAAGACAGATAACATGGGAGAAAGACTAGGAGACTGAAGATAGGAAAAAGGAAGACAATGAGGAAGAAAAGACTAAGGAAGGAAATTGGGAAGGAAGAAGAAATGGAGGAAAGGGGAGAAAAAGTATGAGAAAAGTAAAAAGGAAAAGAAATATTTAGGACAGGATAGGAGGTAGCAGAAGAAAGAAAAGGCATCAAGGAGTGAAGAATGTAATTAAAAAGTTAAGTTACAAAGTACTATCAACTTATTGATCACTGCATTGCAGTTTTAAAGAGAAAAGTGGGGATAAAAAAAGGCATGGTGTTCACTAAAGAGATGTATATTCTAAACAGTGCCGTCACTTTTAACTGAGTAAAATATCACACACATGTACGCACACACACACACACACACACAAACAAACAAACAAACACGCGCACGTACGCACACACACACACACACACACACACACACACACACACACACACACACACACACACACACACACACACACACACACACACACACACACACACACACAAACAAACAAACAAACACGCGCACACACAAACACACAAACATACGCGCACGCGCGCCCCCACACACATCACACAGAGAGAAAGAGTTCATAAAGTGTTTATTATTGAATAACATTATCAAAATATATTTTTTGAAAATACACATTTTTATGTTTTCGTTGGGCAGAACGTAAGAACCCCTTTCGACACCCCCTCCCCACCCTCTTCACAGATTCGCACCCTCGGCCCTCACAACCGAGCGTTTTCAGACAGTGATTTGTGATTAATGAGTGACCTTATAAACTCAAACAGTTTTCAGATATTTTTTGTTACTTTACATTTTTGTACCCTTTCTGAGAATCTGATTTCTAATGTTAATGTTGCGAAGACTTAGAAAATCCATTATTTTTTTATCCCATGAAACTACTTTACTTACGATCTATAACTACGCGATTGAAAAGCGAAAGATCTTTCCCCATTTCACACAAAAACACCCACAATACATTTCCATTTTGAAAACAAAAAAATAAATGTAATTTGATGACCATTGTTAAAAATAAATAATGAAATGTCCAAGTGTAAAAAGAAAAGTTAACGCTCCCAGACATTTTATATTATGTCTACTTATTGAAAACACGATTTTGTCGTGCAAAATTGTACCAAAATTTACTCGTTTTAAGTGTTAATTATAGCTGAATTTCAACATAACCCCATTCCACTGTCCTCATTTTGAATCCGCTTCGTAATTTCCGAGACAGCTAATGAGTGACATAACGAGGATACTGTCCACATATTGACCTTCCTTTCATTTTTTTTTTTTTTGTATTTTATTTATTTTTTTATCTCCTGTTCGGTGCGTTTATTCGAAAATACCACATCTCCGTTCTGGAGGACAAATATAATGATCTCATCCCATTCAGTACAACACGACAATCATTAAAAACCAAATAATTCTTCTCTCGTTGATTCGTGTATTCGTATGTACCTGAATAGCCCCGTGGAAATATATCACCCAATATACGTATAATAATCCTCAGTGGCCGGTAATACGAATTGCTACTCGGAGTGCGCTATTATTTTTTTCCCGCCATCAAATTGTATATTGAAATTCGCCTCCACGCTCTGACGTCATATGACGTACGTAGCATTCATCTCGCTACATGTACATCTCTTTTTTTCCCCCTACACACCGTCGTTCTGACTGCTGGGGCAAGTTGAAAAGCGGGCCACATCTTAAATGAAAACACTGAATGACAAGACAGGCGCTCTTATTATGTGATATTTCACTTCGATCCGAATCCAGAGACACAAAATGGTATAGATCTTGTTGTTGATGTTGTTGTTTTTTCATATCTTGAACCTGTCAAGCGAGTATTTTTCCATGCTTTTGATCTTCTGGTCGCGTCTTGGGAAGGCGGTAATCGGGCATCCGCGCGAAAACACGCCATGGATGCTGGCTGCGAGATAGGTCTTCGGGGATCCCTGTTTTCGCATCTTCGCTATTATTTATGTACAGCGTCGTGTACCCACATAACTGTTCACCTCTCCCTCGTTAACGTCATGGCTTGTATCTATTATGCTCTTGTAATCGAATTTCACCAAAGAATTATACTGTATTATGTCTTGTATGCAAGCCAAGCAAGTGAATATTTTTCCAGTTTCAAATCCGGGTTTGAAGATCTAGTAAAAAAAAGACAGAAAAAAAGAAATGCCAGACTGCCTGACATTTACCTCACCAGCTGTACGAGTATATGCATTTTTGTAAGTCTTCTGTAAGTCTTCATGTTCATGTTTTATCGCAACAGAGTTATAATCTTCTTCTGGTTCATAAGTAGTTATTAACTGTATACAGTAAATATTTTCATGTTTATATCAGGTTGTTTCTTCCTTTTCCTTTCTTTCTTTCATACTTTTTAAATGTGGGTTACAGTCCATAACATTTCGTGCACTGCAGACACACACACACACGCAGACACACACACACACACACACACACACACACACACACACACACACACACACACACACACACACACACACACACACACACACACACACACACACACACACACACACACACACACACACACACACACACAGCATACTATCAGTACACACGCATACAGGAAAAAAAATGTTCGTCTCATGATCATCAAAAGTGATATATGATGATATTTGGGGAAAGTGTCGCTTTGATTGCTGCTGTAAAACACTTGGTTAATAGGATTGTCCTTGCCCTCCGTCCAAACTCTGTGGAATAAATTATGTCACACAAAACTGTATAATAATTTTGCTATCTGTGCGGTTATTTATTTGCTTATTGATTTATTTCTTGATTTATTTTTATGCATGTATTTATTTATTTATTTATTTATTTATTTATTTATTTATTTATTTATTTATTTATTTATTTATTTATTTATTTATTTATCAATTTATCTATTTATTTATCTATTTATTTATTTATTTATTTACTTTTATGTATGTATTTATTCATTTATTTATTTATTCCTTTATACATTATTCATTTATATACGTGTTTGTTTATTATACATTTACTTTATTATATTACATATTTATTTATCTATCCAACTATCTGTATATTTTTCTTATTTCTTACCTTTCTTCTAATTTGTTTATGTCTTTTATGGCGGACAAACTTGCTGTTAACCTGTTATGATTAAGGTGTCAATTGACTGGTAGAGATTGGACGGACTCGGGACTCGGACTGCTGGACTCGGACTCGAAGACCATGGGACTCGGACTCAGACTCGGACTCGGAGACCCGGACTCGGACTCGGACTAGGAGACCCGGACTCGACTACAACACTGTCCATTACTAAGACAGAGAATCTTCAATTTTTGGTATATTACCAATATATTACCAATATTACGGTAAAGGTTTTAGAATTAAAATCCTCAACTCAATTGCACTACCGCCTCTGAAGTTTTCAGGACACACTACTGAAGCATCCTTCAGGAAAATCAATAGTTACCCTTGGTGATATAGGGCATTTGTGCCTCAAAACTATGGATTAATCTCGCGTTGTTCAGTTGTTTGTAAGACAGTCAGTATTTAGTAAACGAGTTTCAGATCAGGTTAAAAATTCATTTGCTAATTGGCGAAGTTAACTTGAATTGTGTCTGTTTTATTTGTGACAAGGGTATTGTAATGCACAGTCGTATATAGCTGCGCAATATAAATGATTAGTAGTAGTAGTAGTAGTAGTAGTAGTAGTAGTAGTAGTAGTAGTAGTAGTAGTAGTAGAAGTAGTAGTAGTAGTAGTAGTAGTAGTAGTAGTAGAAGCAGTAGCAGTAGTAGTTATTGTATCAATATTATCATTATTATTATTATTATTATTATTATTATTATTATTATTATTATTATTATTATTATTATTATTATTATTATTATTATTATTATTATTATTATTATTATTATTATTATTATTATTATTATGATTATTATTATTATTATTATTATTATTATCATCATTATTATTATTTCTATAATAATAATCATTATATTATTATTATTAAAGGTATAGTAAGTTTGATTAATATATGGGTGAGAAAAATGTCTACATCTGGTGAAATAGGGTAGCTGGGTAAATATAGCATAATTTATTTTATTTCTCCGACGTGATCAATATTTTTCAAAAAGGGGATGGTGGGGTTGGTGTATAGAAATCCTGGAATAATCCGTGATCACAAAAATCACCAATTCTAAATTCAAATCAGTGTTATCAATCACTTAATTCTGAGTTTGACCGTTGACTGCATCCATCACCAGGCTATCATCAATGTACATAGAAAATTTTGTGATACGTTATGATATTTTCCCATTAACAGTTAATTCTATTTTTACCAGAGCCCTCACCCTCCCCTTTGCTTCTTTTACTCCAAAAACTTTGCGAGAAATGGTGAATAAAGTAAACTATCACTGTAAAAATACTACACAGTTTTATAAACACTTTTCTGTAACACTTTATAAACACTTGAACACGTTTAGCTAGATTTCTGTGTATCACCTAAATGATATCAAAAGTTCGTGTTTATTTCTGGAAGCACTTCAATAAACAGTTGAACACGTAAAATAAACATGTTTAAGTGTTTAAGTGTTGACAATAAACGTGTCTAACAAACATTTTGTGAAGAAACCATATATGTTCATACAAATGTTTGTTGACGCGTTTATGATTTCTAAAACCTAACACTTTAAGGTGTTTATGATTTCATATCAAACGTGTTTAAGTTTTGATATCATATAGGTGATACACAAAATTTCTAACTAAACATGTTTATGATTTCCAGATAAACGTGTTCAAGTGTTTATAAAGTGCTACAGAAAAGTGTTTATAAAATTGTTTAGTATATTTACAGTGTATCAAATCATAATCTGATGCGGTCTATTCGTCTTCATGACGGGAACTTTCACCTTCATACTCCCATAACTTTCAGACTCGCGATACTCGAATCGAAAACACCGTCGTTAATAATTGATGACAAGTAACCCCTTATGTCATTTTCCACTTCCTGTCATTGGAAACGCGCGTGATGATACAAACTCTGATCGAACACCAGAAAGATGAACGCTGTGTGCCCCCATTACAGATTAATATTCTTATATTTTTTTTTCATGTATATATAATTTTCCTTTCCTGTGCCATGAACCAATGTTTCTTTTCACTGTGTAATTTTACCGCCAGGGCGGAAATAACAAGCGGCTCGCACGGAGCAGCACGCCCGGACATTATTATTGTTGCTTTTTGGTATAAATGTGTATCTTTTGGTCGTTGCCATGGTAACCCACAGCCGCCACGGACGTAAGTCAGACGGTGCATAAAGGCCGAAGAACGTGCAGGCAACGAAAACAAAAAGGGGAAGAAACGGCGGGAAGAATACAGACAGATCGCGTACAGAATGAACAGAAATGGAATGCATGAATTTAAGATATGGGGAGAAGATGACTCTTAGATACTATACTTATAATAGAACTTTCTCTTTATGCATATCAGAATAAACTTCCGTTTTATCGCGTAAAATACATTGCTAAGAGAATATATTATGATACTATTCTTGTACACGCGATACGAAATGTGTGTTCTCTGGTAAATAAGATGGTTTTCACAATGTAAAGCGACCCTACAAAAAATTGCACAAAAGATTATAATTTGTATTACAAATTACAATTGTGACTGCAATCCCATGTACACCTTTCGGATACAGCTTTCCTATTTACCAGAACTAAAAGAAAAAATTGAGTACGTAAGTTCAACGTACCAAAGTAGTATCGAGATTGATTTATTGTCATGCAAAAGCATAAAATTTGACATACAGTCTGAACATAATAACTAATGGATAAAAACACATGTCAACATCAAATATCAAATTACACAACATAACAATGAAAAAAATAGATACAGGTACACAAATATTGTCAAAACACAGAACAGTATTACACATTTAAAATACGCATGGGAATAAATATCATTTCGGCAATATAAAAATATACAAATACGTTAACATAAATCTTAAACCCCCCCCCCCCGCAAAGGAAAAGGAAGGACACAGGAATGGAAGGAAAAGAGAAGAGGCAAATTTTGAAAGGAATAGTAATAGTAAATAGCTTATAAAAGCAGATTAAAAAAGAATAAAAGAGAAAGTTAAGAAGAGAGGAAAGGGGAGAAGGAAAAAAGAAGAAAAGACAAGAAAGAAGAAAGTGGAAGAAAATTAAGGAAAGAAAAGAAGTAATTTAATTATCATGATGGAAACACATAGGACAAAAAATTTCACATTCCCTCTTGCCCTAAATTTGGCATAAAAACAAAAAAACAAAAAGTTTGACTAATTGGCAAATCGACTCTACTCTAAAGAACATTTTGTCATGGTAAAGAATATGGTGAGAATAATCATAATTCTGCTCATGCTGAAATAACCAATCTCCATCAACATTTTCCGAGGTTGATAAGTATATGAGAATATGTGCAAATGTAGGTTTCGTGATTATTGTTCAACCAAGTGTATGCGCGGCTGTAACATTACCATTTGCTCCTGTCTAAGCACCCCCACCCCCACCCTCAAAATGGGGAAAACACATTCTAAAGTACGTGGTCATGTAATAAACAGTCACTAACATCTTGTAGACGGTATACCCGTGGATCTGACGGGAAGAAATTTACTAAACAGAAAATATACATTGATAACGCATATTCTTGTTACGTGATTGTAGATAGAACACAAATCGCCGTACAAAGATACTACAGGTGTATTTGATTGTCGAAGTACTATTTAAAAAGGGTCAAATTTGACATATAACCTATATGACAGTGTTCAAATGAACAAGTAAATATCCTAGAACACACAAATTTAGACAGTTATGATGTCACTAGCAAAGTATACACAGATGAATATCAACTTATGATTCAATCTCCGGTGGAGAAAAGATCTAAGACACTGCAATTTATGGTTGGGGGGGGGGGGGGACTGGAATGGTCGCTTTCTGAATTTCATTGTTGGACATATTTGGACCTTTTTCAGAGACACTAACAACATGAAGGATTATGTAGCGCAGAATTTTTTAAACTTGAAATATTGTAACTTTTAGTGAAAGTTGCATGGGATTCCAGTAAATCGCTGTTGCCTTTGCCGCAGTTGCCCATAAACGAAATGGATGGATTAAGTTGGAAACAATCATTAATGCATTATGGAATGTTCATATCTGGCCCCAAAAAAATAACCTGACGCCCGCCCCCCCCGACAAATGCTGAAGACGCGCTGATCTGTATTTGCATATGTGCTACTGCTGTTTTCTTTCATTGGCAGCATAACTTACCAAGGCGTAGGCTGGGGGGGGAGTGGCACTGGTGAATGACAGACGTGCCCCCCCAACCGCGGCATAGGAGTTTCGACTCTAGCAGCAACGTTATGATCATATATTCTGCTTTCAACGCCTGATTTACTCATACTTTAGTTCCAACCTGCCCTAAGATGTGCACCTCCCCGCATGTCAACTTTAGTTCCAACCTCCCAAGATGTGGGCACCTCCCCGTGCCCAACGCAGCCTACGCCCTTGACATTACGAGAGAGTTATGGGGCGGAAATGGTTTTCATGTATCATCCCTGATGTTTACTGTTCTACCGTACTGTACTCGAATAACCGACAGATTATCAAAATAAGCAACATCGCTTTTACGTTTTATTCATTGAGCTAATACAAAAATAAACTGACGAAGACTGATACTGGTGTCTGTATTGATGGAATTACAATGGATGCTGGAATTCAGCTCAGGTCAAACAATAGGAGTGTGTTTTTTATGGCGTGTCTTATATGTCAATTGCTAGTTCATATTACTGTTATCAGATAACTTCACACGTGCATGAATGGAGTTGATCTTTACCATCTGGCCGCCATTCAGACCGTTTATATCGGAATGTCTTTATTCCTAAAATAAAAAAGCGCTAGGCGGAGGCTAAAATAAGAGTTTTAGCAAAGAGGTCTTGGCCCGACACCAGATAATTGAATCTAATTTATCCCGACAGATGACATGTAATACGACTCGATAGATACGAAGACAGAGAGACATGAAAGTGTGTGATCACGCACGCTCTTATGTCTTTAGAGATGCTTTGTATTGTTTGGATTATAATGATATTTTACATTGTTGTTAATGTATGACATGTATATAAGGTGTTGTTAAGGATTTTCGAATAATAGATACACTTTATTGCTTACGGTCTGTGTGTATGTATGTGTGTGTGTGTGTGTGTGATGTGATGGTGTGTGTGTGGATGTGTGTGTGTGTGTTGGTGTTGTGTGTGTGTAGTGTGATAGTGTCGTGGAGTGTGAGAATAGTGTTGATGTGGTGTGTGTGTGTGGTTGTGAGTTATATGATGTGATGTAATGTATGTATGTGTCGTCCCTCGTGAAAATGTATGTGTGTGTAGGCATATGGTTGGTATGTATGGTATACTGTTAGTGTAGATTTGCGTGTGTGTGCAGTGTGTGGATGTGACTGTGTATGTGTGTAGGGATATGGTGTTTATGTTAGGCCGATTTGTTATTTTCCATGTGTATGTATGTAGTGTGTGTTTGTGTATGTGATTGTATGTGATGTGTATGTGATAGATAGTTGTGTGTGTGTTATATGTGTCCGCAGTGTGTGCATGTTGGATGTGTATGTGTGTATGCATATGGGTTAATTTATGGCATGTGTATGTCATGGTTTGTGTTATGTATGTGTGTGTAACTGTGTAATGTATGTATTGTGTCTGTGCGTGTGCGTGATGTGTGCTGTTGCGGTGAACGCGTGCGCACGTGCAGCCGGCGCGAGTTGGAGAGACGGGTGGTGGGTGGCTTGGTGGGTAAAGATATCATATTTTTACACTATTTCCTATTGTATAGATGTATGTGTGGTAAGCTAATAGACTTACAGTGCACTTGTCAGCCTAATAACGATAGTGGTAATCACACAATATCCTGCAAACAGGTCATTTGTATTGTTTTGCTTATTACTTTTAGCAAAGACACGCATAAGAAAGATATAGCTTGCAGGCCGCAGATGCAATTGATGTGATGTCTGATGGATGTGAAATGATACAGATAGATAGATAGATAGATAGATAGATAGATAGATAGATAGAAGTAGAGATAGATAGAATAGATAGATAGACTAGATGAGATAGATTAGATAAGATACGATAGATGTGGATTGTCTACAGAAAAAAAAAAATATAATAGATGCAATTGGATAAATATATAGGTTGATTGATTGATTGATTGATTATTGATTGATTGAATGATTGATTGATTGATTGATTGATGAAACTTGATTGATTGATTGATCGATTGATTGATTGATTGATTGATTGATAAAAGTGAGTGAGCTGTCTGAGTGACTGAAGTGAGTGATTGATGGAGTGGATGGTGTAAGATGGAATGGATAGAATAGAGCAGATATATACCTGTCAAATGTATCTAATTCTGGCAATTTGAATAAAAAAGTGACATTAATCTTAAACATAATTGACTAGTAATCCAAGATAAAATATTGACTCCACTTTTAAACTTGATACCTATACTTTCTGAAAGGCCAAATAATGACTTGCTCTTACTCGGCAATCCACATGAATACACACACACACAACACACACACAACACACACGACAACACACACACACACTAACACACATCATCACACACACACACACACAACACACAGTAGCCACACACACGACACACACACACACCCACACACACACACATCACACAACACACAACAACACACAACACCAACACACACCACACACAA
>JZLH01S0238716.1:14215-27385 GCA_001188425.1 Eucidaris tribuloides | reverse complement strand
ATACATGTATGTAAATAAAGAGAATAAACTTCAATGATAATTGAACTAACAAAAACAAACAATTCTCGTCATCCTCTGCTCTACGCTGCTGACAAACTCTCTATCCTTCAGCCATTACAAATCCACTTGTTACTCAGTAACACAAAATTTGGCAGAATTTAGAGGGAAAATCTCGAGTTTTTTTCTCTCTCATCTTCCTCTGATGTGAAACTGTTTGATTATCATCTGTTGACCAGCTGTAGCGACCGAGCCACTCTGTAGTAACACTGACTGTCACGGGGCCGCGGGGCATCGCGCCAAGTACAAGAACAAAAACAGCAACGTGCTTGCTAAGATTTCTGTCTGCTGTCATCCTAACACATGAAAAAAAGCCTTCTTTCTTGTCATTTTCTCTTGGATTTCTAGAATGCTTAAACTGACACCGCCCCAAGAACAAAACAACAACAAGCGCCTATTACCATAATTCAAGTGCTTTGTGTATTCACTGACATTTTGGTGAACAACTTTGGGTGGGATTAAATCCTGTTGAAAATAGATACTGAAAATATCGGATTAACACTTAATACTTTTTTCCCACAGTCTGTGATTTTGATAACAGCTTCAATGAAGATTAAATCCGATTGAAAACAGATAGCATAAGAATCTTATTTGTTTACATTTTTTAAACAGTCTCAAATATTTCTGCTATGTATAGAGCACTAGTTTCTCCAGAATTAGCATTTAAATGTTATTGTTCCCATTCTATTTTCTTCAATCAACAGCAAAGCCACCCATTAACATTTGCATGTGTCCTCAATCTGTAGTGGTAAAATGTTCACACACACACACACACACACACACACACACACTCCGACACACTGACACACACCTGTCCCCTTCTACCTTCCGAATTTCTGTCCATCAAACTTTAAACAAATTTGATACCTCCTACTTCACGATTCTCATCCAATCATACCAGGGCGATGACGAAGCAAGAAAATCAAATAAGATGACCCTTCTTTCTCTATCTCCCTCTCTCACTTTCTCAAGTACAGACACTTATCCTAGGAGAAGTGAGATATCAAGCTACTTACTGGCCCTGACGACGATAGGTTTGACTCTCTGGATATGGAGTATGACATTGAATACAGATCTTTTGATGATTTTCCTGCAGAAGAAAAATGAAAGAACGTAAAATGGGGTTAAAATAACAATCATTCCGTGATCAGTATGTAGAGTCAAATAGCAACTTCTATCACTTTCATTCTTTTTTAAAAAAATACAAATGATACTATGATTACAATTGGATTAATTGAAATTGAATCAATTGTATCTCTGCTCTTAGTGCTCTAAAAAGTGCTTGAAGAAATGCAACTATGCCAATGCATTGTGGGCTATACAAAAATGTTTCGTTATTATTATTATTATTCTTAACAAAATCAATGCTCATAACTTGGAACAGTTGATGGCTATCATCTCTATAATCTGTACAAGAGCTAGACTCTAGATAGAATCGTATAACTTTCCATTTGACTCAAACGGGGGGGGGGGTAGAGACAGAAATTTTTCCTAGAATGAACGGTAGACAACATCGGTTGTGCAATTACAAGAGTTGTAGTTGAAGCTGGCCCAGGAAGCACTCTTTGGTGGCCTTGGCCTCCGGTCTGAGTCACCTGTACAAACCCCGTGGAAAGGTCATAACAGACAATTCTCCATATTACATATAACTGTTTACAAACAAACAAAATTGCACTGTTCAGGTGAGGTTTGAAGACGTGTTCATTCTCAATAACTCATTTGTGCATGTTAAAAGATACGATATCTTAAAACATTGGTTGCATTTATGATTTTGTTATGACATCATTTCACTTTATTTTTTACACTTTGGATAAAGTAATAGAATCATTCATGTTTGTTGAAATGTGACTTTTCTCATATATGAGCTAGTTCAACCGCACAAAACGAAGCAAGTAGGCAATACAACTCGAAACAGATCAATGCCGCTGCTTTTGTTGTGGAGTTGGCCCGGAAGTTCGCAAATTCTGCGTAGAGTTCAGAATATTTAGATATTGATATTTAGTATCATATCCGTGAACATCAAGTATATATGCGATATATATGGAGAAATCAGAGATGGCCACAAATGCAAACACCACAAAGCCAATGAAAATGGAAGGGATACAAATAATTCCAAAGCATTTTATAGCAGACCTCAGAGGTTGCAGGAATAAGAAGGTATACAGTACAACCATAAAATGAATTAAAAAATTAACACACATAAATGCACCCCATTGCAACAGGTGTAGAGACTGTATTGGCGTTTCATATCATCAAATATTACAGGTATGCATTTCATTGTGTGGATCGCGACTGTAACCAGATCGCTGGTATCAAAGGCAGGGCAAATTATTCCTGTCGCAAACTGTTTCCACTCACTGGGCATCCATACCCACATATTTGCTAATCAAATATTTCACAGAGGAATATCTTTAAAGGTGACCGTTATCTGTAAAATCAGATTTTTTATTTTTTTTTATTTTTTTTTTACTGAATGAGGAATACACTAAATGAGGAATACACTAAATGAGGAAATATTACTGAAATACTGTCTTGCGTAAATGTAATAGCAAATACAATACTGTAGGCCTATATGCTACAAATTCCATGTATAATATTTTCGTGATTCTGCTTCGCGACATTAAGGAATTTGGCAGAATTTACATTCGCAGCTTCACTGCATTTGCATTCACTTCAGACAGGAATATCAGGAAGTGAAAATATTCATGTCTGTTAAGTCATGAAATTCATGAAAATAAACCATCACAAAATATTCATAAAGCCCAATTATAGTTTTGGTAAATCAGAAATTTTTTCGTCAATCTTTCAAAAAGTATTCTATTGTCACCCCAGACATCAGAAAACAACATCAAACCTACTGAAAATTGTTTATAGTATTAAACAATTATGATGTTTGCATTAAAGGAGCTCGAGCAACTAGTGGTATGTACATTACCCATGGGAAATCTCGTGGGTTTCCCCCCTACCCCCAAGATTTTACATTTTGAGTAATTTCTCAAAAATGGGAAGGTTTCAAAGTAAGCAATTTTAGGGCACTAATAGATCATACAGGTGTATCAAAAAATATAATAACAAAGAATTTTATCTTTTATAATTTACCAAAACTATACCTTGGCTTTAAGTATATAGCGTAGTCACTTACACATACACATGTAGACGGCTTTCACATGGCAACCACAACATGATTGCAAACACGACTACAATCACCGATTACTCTAACTACAGAATTTTTACTCATGTGAAAGCAACCAAGAATCGTGATTGCAAATCAAATTGCAAAATTCAAAGCGTGCTCCACAGGGTTTTTTTGATCACAGTTCTCCCAAATCATGTCACATTTTTCCTTTTTTTATGTCACATTTTTCTTGTGTGAATGGCTTGATTTCTAAGAAAAGATTTGGGAGGAGGAGCTTATTCAGGCTGTTACAGCAGCTGTAGTTGAGTTGAATAGTGAAAGATTTCGATTCATAATTACACTTGTATCTCAATAAAGGTTCAGTCTATGCTAAATTACCAAAATCATTCAATAAAAATGTAAACATATTTTTTTGCTAGTATCTATATCATAATTTTGTTTAATCACTATGAAAAGCAAATAGGCATCATTGGTATCAACAAAAGTGTACAATGAAATTGACTTGTATGGTGAATGTGATATTTTTTTCTGGATTTAAAAGACAAATAGTTTCCACATAAATGAAGCAAAAATAATCAGAATTTCGTAACCAAAACATTTAACATAATTTGACAATGGAGATTGAGGCCATATCACCCCCCCCCCCCTCCATTTTCTAGACTTATGTCCTTGGGTTGAACGAGTCCAGCAAAAAAAAAATACAAATAAGAAAATAGAAACACTGAGCAGCAAAAAACGATCATAATTCAATATTTCAACAGCATTTAGAAACACAACACAATCCTAGCTCTGTCTCTGCCCCCCACTTTTTTTTTCCAGTTTTTGCTTTGTCTATATCCCTCCGCTTTGTGAAACACAAAACACAAACATTTGTGGGAAAATAATCACTGCAGCACATGGTGTGACCTTTTAGTGATGTAAAATATGAAATATGGTAAACTGACGCCCCAGCTTGGGACCAAAAAAAAAAAAGAAAAGAAAATAGATTAATTTTAGCCCCGGGGCAATGGAGAGGATTGAGAGCGTAGAAGAGGAGGATTTGGCCGTGTTTCGAGAGAATTATGTAGACCAGGGGGAAAAAATTAAATATCATCTTTACTGAGATGAGCATTTGGTGGCAAATCAGTTAGGGATTTAAAGGGTGCCCTTACCTATTGCTCTCAATATTTTAAATGAAGGGGGGAGTGTCCACCATAAATAAAAGTCATGGCTGTTAACAATACTTAGTATGACCTACAGGTCTACAATGATGTAATTAGTCCATCAACCAGAGGAAAGATATTGACCTATTCTGATTCAGTACTAACAGATTTGCTTTGTCAAAAGGAAATTTACTTTTGCGCTGTGTATCAAACAAACCATTTATGTGTCCATATTACCTACTGTATTACAAATTCTTATCTGTTCTCTAAAAAATATTTCATTCAATTATTTTTTTTTCACAAGAAAATGATGTAAGAATTGAATTTGCAAGACTAGACAATTATATCCTCATATTTTGTGACACTAATGATAGAAGGGCTTTTAACACTTCAAACATGAATACCACTTGCCCAAACTTGCTTATCTTGAAAGAAAATATTCTAGGGGATGCAAGCTTAACAGTAAAAACATCATGACAAATAAAAATAAAACACAAAAAATGTGTCAGGTACATTCATAATACAACACTACATGTACACAGTACTATAACTCCATGGTTATGACTTGCGAAGAAAATTCATTTTGCTGTTTTGATTTAATAATGTTCAGGTATACACTGACGACTACTACCAGTGCAATTTTGTCACATTTGCTTTTGTGTTAGCTACAGACCCCTAAACTATTATCACACTGTCCATCCATCTCACTCAAATTCATGTTAATCAATTACAGATTTTTTTTTTAATGAATCTTTGATTCATAATGGAATCGGTCAAGTCCATTGCACTTCACATGTTGTATTGGGTCAAGTCGAGTGTCATACTACAGTCGCAAACCGGAACTACGTTCCAAACCAACCACGCATCTCGCCTCTCGCTCAGTACAGGTGTTTAAGTCAAACTGAAATGCACTCTCGAGTCTATTTGCTCATCATTTATATCTGTGGCAACTGCAAATACTCCATTATTTGAACCTATCTAGCAAGAGAATTGATTTTTCTTTGGGGGGGGGGGGTGGGGTGTGCTTGTTTTTAAAATAAAAATAGGGAACAGTATGCTACTGGTCAGTTGGCCCAAAATAAATTTGTGCTGAGCACACATGGAAATTTACGATCCAAAGCAAATGAAACTGTTCACGTATCTCTCAAGCATTTTTTTTTGTTATCTTTGGCAGATGAAAACTTACTCAAGTGTAATTTTATTATGTTAAGGATAACAACAAAGTCTGCGGAATGCATCCTCTGGAGTATGGAGTATTTTGTGATATGTTCATATAACAAACCATGTCTGATTACTGTATATCTTTATACATTTCATGAAACACTTTATCTGTTACTCTAAAATCTCCTGCCACAAGCTTTCTATAATGTGTAAGCGCTATGATACAGTACTTTGTGGATAGCGCACTATAAGAACCCATTTTTATTTTTATTATGTACCCAATTCACACAGTCATAACATACATGTACATGTACATACTGACTCTTAAATGATTAACTAGAAATTAGAACTGTATTACTTCACTTAATTCCCAAACTGGCTAAACTACCTTAAAAAACCGGGCAGTTTTCAGTTGACCTTAAAACAATATTTCAACCTCTTTTCCTGAAAAAAAAATATAAAAAAATGTTTTTCCCTGAAATAATACGCTATTGTTCATGGTAATTTTTTTTTAGATAAATAGATAGATAGATTTACAAGCACTGCTTACTGATCAAGTATTTGAAAAACAATAGAATTATGTAAACTCTCTCATCATATAAACATCTCTTCGCAAAGTCACACCTGAACATGAATACAAAACTGACCATGTTACTGCGGCAAAGTGGCATAAAGCAGCGAGCTGTAAATGACAAATTTAAAACCATTTAAGATCTTCAGAGTTGGTTAGTGGTCTGTTAAAGTGATAGGCTAACATTGTGGAGCTTCAATTTAAAAAATTGTCAAACTTTGATATCTGAGCTACATAGTAGTGTTCAAATGGACAAATAAACACCCTAGAATACAAAAGTTTGGAAAGTTACACTGCCAATGGCAAGTTATACATGAATAAACAATAAAACTCGGGGCGAGTTTTATTAACCTAGGTGTACACACAGTAAGTCTATGGGAGGAAATGGGCAAGTGAATCTGGTCAATTTGCAATTTTCACTTTTTAGAGCACTAAATAATCATTTTGAAATACAATTTTTTCAGGGCTTCATTTTTAGACCTCATCAAAGACACTGGTAGCATGGGGAATCATGGGCTCAGATTTTTTTAACTATGGTAAATGTTAGCCAATACCTTTAACCGTTTTTGATACAGCTCTACTAGAAATGCATCAATCATTCTAGCCAATGTTTACACACACTTTTGTAATGTTTTGCTTTCAGTCATGTCTGTGTTTGTAAACAATTCAGGTGTAATCGCTGAATCTTCCCAAAAAACAAAACACTCTCCTCCACCACCACTTAAAGTCAGTATATATAATTTTGGTCAATCTTGACATGTTTCCCATCAATCTTTCATAAATTTTCAGAATGAAATATATTGTGATTTTTAGATCATCAGTACACAAAAAGCACTATGTACATTACATATGACAAAATGCCCCACCCCTGCCCCCCCCCACCCCCACCACACACACACACACTCTTTACATGTTTATATTCTGTTATCAATTTTTTGAAGATGGAAGCTTTACGCAGCGTACAATTTTCAGGGTATTAATAGATCTTGGTATCGGTCAATAAAAACAGAGAGAAAAATTGATTTTACACCATATATATTCAAAATTTAAGCTGCCTTTAATGTAGCTCTAAAAGATTTAGTACTCCTTGACCATAGTATTTATTTCACTTGGAGGTGTTCTTTTTTCTCTGTACATCAGATTAAAGTCTTGATGTTCAATCCCACTCCTCTGCAGGACTGAGTTATCTCTGAGATTTCAGAACTGCTTCGGGGATTAGGTAAAGGAAATCCCACAAGAATAATCCATTAATAAGTTGATGTCAAGTAGGTCGCTCTGAGATAAATTACTGGTGTTATAAATCTATTATATCCTGAGGTGTTTTGGGAACGAAATTTGCACTGGTCCACATCTCGATGCGACTTAATCTCTGAGTGTTGCATATAAATCGCCAATTTGTAACCTTCTCTGCATTAAAGTTAGCTTTCATATCTCAAAGCCAATATATACGGTGCAAATTCCAAAATTACAACTTAAGTTTGACTCTCCAGCATGATGCTTATGAGAAAAATGTTTTAAAGACACTATTAAAAATTGTGGAATCCCCTATTAACAATAATTGTCAAACTTTGATATCTGACCAACATGATGATGTTTGCATCGACAAATAAACACCATTGAACAGACAAATTTACAGTAATGTTGTCACTAGCAAAATATGTACTGATAGATTTTGGTACATGAATTAATGTCCTGGGGATAAAAAATCTGCAATGGTTGTTCAATGATTTTCACATTTTTAACCACTCAATTATCATTTCGAACTGCTATGTGTTCAGGGCTTCATTTTCAGATCTTATCAGAGACAATAGTAGTAGTATGAGGATCATGTAGTTCAGATTTATGAAAACATTGCTGAACAAAGCCTTTAAAATATGAAGAGTTACAACATTGTCATATTCAATTTCAAAGTCAACTGAGTTTATGGGGTGTGTGTGCTTTGGAATTTAAAGAAAATAACTACTGTAATTAGAGTCTATAACACAATCTTAGGGAACGTCTAGAGGAGACTTTGTCGGTGAGGGGCGTCTCTCCCGGGTGCTATATCGGAACACGGTCCAATGATGATGAGGGGCCGAATTTGCCACAGAAATGCAATTCGATGAGAGAACGGTGTATCACCATCGTGCATAAAACTAAATCCACATCAAGACATTCTCTTGATAGCACTCAGCTGCTTCTTGCAATTTTGGGAGTTGTATTTCGTCGAAGCGACTTCTGCTTTATGGCTGGGTTTCCCTCCTCCTTCCTGAGGTTTGATCTTTCCTGATACACAAGATACATGGTTTCTCACTCTCTATATCACAGCACTGGGGATATGCTGCACTGAAGCTAGTGAGCGGTGACTCTGCACAAAGTTGTAAAAGCCACGACGTTTTAACGCATCCAGAGTCGTGGCAGCGTTTGCTGCCATCTTCTTTCACAAGACAGCAAACATGAATTTGAAGCAACATGCATTTTTTTTTAACTATGTGTAAAAATTTAGACTTTTTCATCCCCCAAAACATAAACAATTAAACCTACATACTGTAAGCAATTATATAACACCTTTTGCTAGTTGGTTTATAGAAAAAGGGTGATGATATAGAGTAATCAACTTGAATTATCATGTATTCTTCTAAGTAAGATCATAATGTTATCCTATAAAAGGATTAACAGCGTAAATTGAATTCTTAAAATATCTCAATAAGTACAAGGCATAGGAGTTGATAATAAAGAATATTTTCAAAATTTACCAATCTCTTTAAGAGACAGCAAACAAATTTAACCAAAAAATTAAATTAGAAAATAGAAAATAGCTTAAAGCAGAATATCCTGTTGTATTAGTGATTTCCTTGCGATCAACTATTTTGACAATTTTCAAAATAGCAACCACAAACTTTTAGTGAAACAGATTAGAATATTAATCCTTATAATTGCATCTCCTGCAGCACGTTCCAAACACAGGTGATTAACATGAGAAGTGCTTAAATGTGAACAGCTTCCTTTCCGTGACAGGCTCATAAAGAGTTCCTTTATCAACTATTCCAATTTCGAAATTTCAAGAATAACACAGAGAAAAATTATCTTGATTGCCTAAATGAAAGTTAGCTCTAAATTTGTCACATCTCGTCGTTCCCCTGGGCCTGAGAATTGGCAGTGCCCGCCTTAGCACAGTAGAGATGTCAAACATCATTATCCGATTTTTCAGAAACTTGTGAAGGTGGAAATTGGTTGAACTGACGGTTTTGGGACAACGAATCACGTGAGACAGAAAGGGGGAGAAGTGGCAAAGAGAGCAAAAGGCATTTTCCTTTCGACACGCTCGTTTGTTTTCTAGCTCCCCTGTTTTTATCATATTTCAAATCAAACGGCATGAATTTGTTATAATTGCTGCCAAATATACCCACAGGAAAAGGGAAATTATTACTACTGGAAGTCGGATCACGGTATTGTTGTGCCCGCGTTATGCATCATTTCCCCCAATCAAAATGGGGGCAAATAAGAAAAGGACATAAACAACATACAATTGGTTAAAAAATATGAGAATTATTATGTGGATGGACCACAGGGGATGGTTAGGGGAGAAAAGCAAAGTTGAGATGTAAAGGCGATAGAGGTGGCTCGTACAAGTGTCCGTACATCCAAGTGCTTTCCTCCAACAAACAGAGGCTTAATGAAACATCCTGCCAACTGGGTTGTTGGATAAACATTGCCCACAATAGGAAATATGTTCCGAGGTGATGACTATATAGAAAAGATCTGTGAAATCACACAAACTCAAGTGTTCCTCTGTAGAACTGACTATCTACAGTGTTCATGGATATTTCATTTTCCTGAAATTGCATTGAATTTGACGTTGATGAAATTGATTAGAATGAATTGAATTGATTGATTGATTTTCTCTTTTTTAAGGAGTACACCTGAAAGCCCCAGACAAAATTGATTATCCTTTTATCTACATATATCTAGAAAGGTGACCCAAACTAAATTACTGAGAAATCATCACCTAACAATTTTTGGTTCCGAGGTAAATATTTAAAATTATGACAAATCATAGGAGTGGATGACGCTACTTAACCAAGGTAATAACTACCAAACTCTTGCTAACTCAAAACGCTTGCGTAAGGATTAAAATAAAATTGGAATAGTGTTGTTTTTCTTTACCATGTTTACTATAACTCACTTTAAATAGCTCATAGAATGCTAATTTTGGTGAAAATACCCTTTTTGACATTTCTAACAATTATCTACAAAAAAATAAACACTTTTTTTTTGCTTTATTTTGTTGTACTTGTTTTAGGAGAATGCCTCATTAATTCAGCTTCAAATGAGTCATTTAACAAGTTCTTGATATTACAAGTATGTGCATACAATATACATTAAAGTAGAGGGGAGAGGTATTTAGAAGAAGATAATTTACTCATTCACTGTTTTTAAGAGGCATACCAGAATGGCTATTGAGTTCTACATTTGATCAGAAAAGTACAAAAGAGTTTAGTGACACTAATTTGCGGGGGACGACACCTTTGCTAAAATACACATGATAAATTGACTATGATGAGCCAGGTCAGATGCGGGTGAAAGGCGCCCCAGTTCAGAGCAAAGGGGGGATGCTCCCCTAAGTGAGCGAACTAATTAACTTTTAATGCTACCCTAATGAGTCCATGGCATGCATCAGTGCTGAGGAAGGGGCTGAATTCACACTTAGCCAGGGGTGCCGGGGGAGCGCCTATTGGCTGGTATTTGGATTAGGCCGGTACAAATGCCATTAAGAATTCAAGGACACCACTTACATTGGATAACGCTGTGGTGTGAAACGCTGCACCTCCTTGTATATTTCTGTCTGCTTGAAAATAATTTATCTTTAAAAGAGGACTTTTTTCCTCAACAATGATACTGGGTTACAGTTAATTAACATATCTAAATATGTTTGTTTAATGCGCGTGTTCAATATTTATTACTTTTTAGTTATATTATACAGTCGTTGATTTGTTTTAGTTTGAAATAAAAACACCACAACTTGTCTGATAATGTATTACAAATTTGGCAGTAAAACAATGTTAGTACATGTCTCCCTCTTATACACAGATGATGAATCAACATAACAGTACCTGTACATTTGTAAATCCAAACCAAAATTACAATTCTCTTAGTGGCTGCATCTTTTACAATACCCTGCATTTTGCAAGTAAAGAATTAATTTTTTTTAAAAATGAACACTTCCATGTACTGAAATCATGAGGGTGGTCTATCCTCTTTCAAAATAAAGAATTAAAGTGTTTGCAAAGACCTTGCAATCACTTATGAATTCCATCAAACTTTATGACTCAAGAATGAAATATAAAAAAAAAATAGTCATATAAAAATAGTAACGTTTGTGTCATTGAAAGCTTCCACATTTCAATGGCCTCCATATTTGTGGTAAGGAGAATAAAATGGTCTAAAAGGTCTGTTGATATCAGCCAGTTTACAAAGGTGCTGAAGAGAGTTGATACTATTTGAGTTTATTACGTACTTTTTTACATACACTTGATTAGTTTAATATTTAAACCAATTTACAGGCCTCAACAAATATAACATGGATAAGATAAAAGGACAAAAGCTTAATAAATTCAATTACTATTCTTTTATAATTTTAGAAGCATGCATACATGTAGTTCACAAATATGCACACTGCTAAGTCTCAATTCAATTTGATTTCTAGTTTTATTGCACTCAATATTTCTTAATGTAGTGTATTGTTTTTATCATATCTACAATCATTGAACAGGAACAATTCATTTAGGTACAAGAAATTGTAGGGCGTTTACAGAATCTATTAGAATATTGTATTACATAGAACTTATCACAATTAATAAGGTTTCCTTGACACAATATGAACACACACCTGCAAAAGGAAGTAAAGTTTTGTGGCAAAAATAAAAACACAAATCCTCATATTGTTTTACTTGCTTTTAAACATCATGAAGAAAAACTTTTTTATAATACTGACCTAATTAACATCAGTGCAAGAGGTCAATGAAATCACTTGTTCCAACTTGTCCCTCCATATTTTATGAATTTATTATTTCTCTAAAAGTTTTCTTTGTTTTGAGCTTTGCTGGAGCAGTGTTTTCTCTCTCGAGACCGATTAGCAACACAAACACGTCAATGCCATCGGAATTGGGCTCGGTGAGCCGCGGTGCGACTAAAGCTGGGGAACTTCCAGGGCCCCGGGGTCACTCACTGAGAGAACAAATTAATTAGCGTTTGGGTTCTTGATATAGCTCAATACAGTAGCTTACTTTTTTAACCCGCACTGAAAATATCAAGGGAGTACAAGTACTGAGGGGAAAAAAGTACTATTTAAATACATTTGCAGTGTCATATACTGTTCACTCTGGTTAACACGATAGAGAAAGAGAGAGAAAAGATAGAAAGCAATTTTCTAATTTAGGAAAATAAAATCAACAATAGATATTCTTACACATATTTGGAATTTGGGGCATCATACTTTGTTGTACATAACAGTTATAGCTTAAAATATTCATTAAAATCCACCACGCCTATACCCACCGGTGACCAACTAGAAATCAAGCCATTTTTGTTGGCTGATGCCGTAAACACGGATCACATAGTACTTGTCAAAATTTTCTTATTATTATTCTTTTATCCTGTTTCTTTCTGACCATTTCTTGTGAACACGATATCTCATCAACGCCATCATCAGTCATCTTGTAAACTTAACACAGTTATGTCACTGTGTCAAAACCTCAACACACAATTTTTGTCAGTGTGTCACTTGCCGTGACGTCATCTATGACGTCCATTAGGTAAAAAGACTAGAGTTAACCTATATTTGCAATATCTCGAGCGGCGGTCGAATAAAACAACCAACTTGGCAAGGGTCAAGTTAGGTCATGGGTCATCTTTTGGTCAAACACGTGCGCGCGTGCGTCTTCACTTAGTGACGGGCGCGTCAAAAAAATAAAAATGCTCCAAATACTTCTTATTAGCGTACTATATGTTTCAGGTCATTTGGAGCATTTTAGTGCGCGCGGCGTACGCGCGCGGTTTTTTCGCGCGACCCTTTCCCGACAAAAAACGTATTTTTTTCGATGCATTTAGATTCTGACTGAATT
>JZLH01S0238705.1:4101-25992 GCA_001188425.1 Eucidaris tribuloides | reverse complement strand
GGCCCGAATGACTGAACGGACGGAAAGAGGGACTAAAACATGATCTTTTCAAAACGAGGGCATATGAACTAAAAGATCAGGATGTTCGCACCTCCAAGGAAAATACTGGTGAAAGAAACACCAATCCCGAAACCGAAGAAAGGTGAGTAAAATAAAATGATTACATACAAAATTATTGTTTCCGCAAATGTATACTGAGGATGCCAAATCTGAACGGAAAATCAGAAGAAGGATCTGCCTAGCAAGGAACTCGTTCACAAAACTTGACAAACTTCTTACCAACCGGAACATAAGTTGTAGCACTCGATTACGCCTTAACAGATGTTATGTTTGGTCCATCTTCATGTATGGCAGTGAGACATGTATGGAAAAAAAATAGAGGCATTCGAAATGTGGACCTATCGTAGAATGGGCCGTATATCATGGAAAGAGAGGAAAACAAACGAGGTCCTGAAACTCAAGAGTCTACCACGGAAAGAATTGTTGATATCGATAAAGAAACGCAAAGTCACATATTATGGTCATGCCAGAAGACATGAATCTTTGCAAAAGAAAATCATGGAGGGTAAAATTGTAGGCAGGAGAGGAAGAAGTCGAAAACGGAAAAGTTGGTTTGGAAATATTGAGGAGATGACAAGCAGGAAGATAAATGAATGTTGTGAGATTGCACTGAACAGGGAAAGGTGGAAAACCATGACATCCAACCTCTTTAAAGGGAAGGAACAGCGGTAAGGTAGATCTCCCAGTTGCGGAATATTGGTTATATTAGAATTGAAATGAACATTAAACATTATTGGTATATTTGCTTCACCTTGAAATATTGAAATTTAAAATTGTAATTTGTTATATTCTTTTGATTAGATTATGTTCATTCGAGAAAGGCAAAATCCAATAATTAAACAAAACAAAGCAAATATCATTGTACGTAACAATCGGAGAATTATATCGAAAGCAATATAGATCAACTTTCCGTTCTTCAGATACAATCAAACTTAACCTTACACATTAATTACCATAAGTGAACGTTACCTTGTATATTTAATTCTAAACTGCTGGTATTACCGCTATCTTGTCACTAAACAATGATCAATGTAAAACCAATGACTTGCAAAAAAAAAATAGAGTTGCTTAACAATTGAAATTGTTGAAAAAATTGGCAGTTTTTTGACGAAGTATTATAAGTTTATGGTGAATAGCCTGTTTGAAAGATTCATACTTTAATCTTGAATACATAGAAAAGTAAAACCGCATTTAATAATTTGTTAGACTTTGAGCTAATTACGTTTTTTCGACAAAGAAATGAACATAAAAAAATTGTGACATTTGTGTAATTTGTTTTTCTGATACTAGGTTACCAGGACTCCAGGAAAAACCAGCGAAATTATCCACAATCAATTCAAGTGAATAATGTTTTAATGACACATCGGGTACAATAGATTTAAAGCACATGTGCGATCTGTTAGCAAGTATACATGTATGAGACGTTATTAGTTTTTCATATGGTCCATATACGTAGTCGGAACATGTAGGTCAAAACATAAGTGTCTTTTGTCGTTTGTTGATATAACACTGTTCCGTTTCATGTTATAACAATATCACGTTTCTAGGCAACCGGGTCGATTCTTACTGGTATGTGGAATCCATGGTGATGCTTTAGGTGGTTCGACAAGCGTAAGAGGGGTCATAATTCGGGCATTAACAACAAATGATACATTCCCAGATTTTCGAAATTCAAAAAGAGCAATTGTGAAACAGATGTCATTGATTTCAAGGAAGCCGCGAATTTACTTTCTCTATTTTATGTATACACCCTGCTGCAGCAAAAAGCACTTGGCTACAAATGTACAGTTTAGATGGTTTGTTATCATTCACCTTTTCCCAACAAATATGCGCATAACCAAAGCAAAGATGATGCAGTACAATTATTACAATATTTATTGGTATTGCCCTTGGTTTGCCAAGGCTGAGAACGTCATTTTTATCCGATTATACCAAAAAAAAAAAAAAGAAGAGTAGACCCTTTTTTGATAATTGAAAAAACGTTAAGTGAAGTAATATTACGACAATTTCAGTAGGCCCGGAATTTATTAATTTGAGAAACTAGTACGACAATCCTGATCATGACAATAATATGTAGTATCGCTGCAATAATCTATTATAATAATACCGTTATTTGGCGGTTTTGGCGTTTTGCCCCGAATTTGGCGATATTTGGGGGTTTTTTTGACGGTATTTCCACCATCCTAATTTTAAAATAGGCTCCCGAACGGCGACCGTTCCGTTCGCATGGACCCGAAAATTCGATGCGGCGATAGTCCTTATTGGTTCAGTGGCCCATGGTTTCGACGTCAATGTTCCAAAGGCCGAGTTTTGAGGGCATTTCTCCGAGTCTTTTGCCGTACAATCGTACAAACGTATGCGTACAATCACCAGCGTAGCTTACACGGTGAGAAATGCCACTGTAGCCAGTCTCACAGTTCGCCAAGGTTTTGCCAGTTTGGCGTTTACCAAAATGCCAAATTTGGCATTCTCGCCGTGTATGTGCATAGCCATAGAAAATTATCGGAAAATTCACCTTTTTTTCTTGCCTTGATCTAATTTCTGAATAGAAAAGAACTTCATCACACCTATTTCAACCTTGATGTTACTTTAAAGCATTATTTTCTGTCGCTATATAAAAAAAGTACCCCAAAGTCCGTGAGATTGTATCCGTAAGGCGTAGTTCACACCCCGTTAAAAACCGTGTCACGCGCTGGCGTTTAACTGTGCAGTCGACAGGTTTGCCTGCTCCGGTCGTACGTGGCAGAATCACACTTACATGTACATGTAGCAGTATGTGCATTTCAAATTATGAAATGTAAAATTACGTAAAGTTCAAGTTTAGTGAACTTTTGTGGTATACAGTACCATTAATTGTGTTCACATTTACACACGGTACACTGTGCCGGACCTTGGACCAGCCGGACTTGACTCGGCAGCAAAGCTCTACGCGGATATCCTGGCGTATGATTGTGTGGTCCCGGGGCGGGGGGGGGGGGGTCGGCTTTCCACACGGCCCGCTACGCACCCACGTCCGTCTTTTGGAAAAAGGGTAGCCTTTTCAGCACCGTTCGTCCGCAATCGCCACTTAGGGTAGCCTTTTCTCACATCACGCCATTTAGGGTTACATTATGCCATTTAGGGGTGAAATTTTTGTGTGGATCTAATAACATCTCCAAAATGAACGTTTGATAATTAGGAGAATTATCTATGAAGTGCTTAGTGAACCTCTTCGGGTTGCGCAATGTACAATAATGTTTCAGGTGAGAGTGACACTCGGGTTGGGATATCAAATTAGTTGATTTCACTGTTTACGCCACTTAGGGTATCAAGTTAGTGGATTCCCTATTCATGCCACTAGCTAGGGTATCAAAATTAGTTGATTTCCTGGGAGTCACGCCGCTTAATAAGGTAGCTTTTCTCGTGTTACGGCATTAAGGGTTGCAAATTTCGTTATGTAGGTTACATTGTATAGGGTGCATTTCTGAGGTTGTTGAACACGGGTGGGTAACAGACCTTGTGGAGAGTGAACCCCCCCCCCCCCGGTGTTCTGTCAGTCCAAGTCGAGTACAAGTATGGGTACAGTTATGAACGGGTTATGAGACGAGAGGTACAGATGGGTCCGGGGTATGGGTATAGGTGTACGGACCTGTGGGTCAGGTACAGGTACAGTCCAACGGATACAGGTACGGATACGAGACCATGCATGGGTGTGAATGTGAGTACGGGTCCGGACTTAGGGGCAAGGGTACGGGTAGGAACCTGTACAGGTACGGGTACAGACCAGCGGATACGGGTAGAAGACCATATGGGTACGAATATGAGTACGGGTTCGGGAATTTGTACGGGTACTACAAGTCTGGCAAAACATACTTAATTTTCAGTTAAAACGTGCAGTCTTTTTAATTCTAATGATAATGCTTTCACCACCCCAAAATTATTTAAATTCATGATTTCCATAAATGCATTTTTTCTCATTAACATTAATACTACAAAGAGCGGGTATGGATACAGAGCCAGACGGAAGCATGGGTACGGATATGGGTATGGGTCTGGGTACAGAGCCATGGGTTCGGGTACAGATTTTTTTATATTTGTATTTTAAAAATGTAGTCTACATTATAAAGAGTATATGAGTACGTAAGTATAGGTACAAGAAAACGGGTACGGTTATGCACAGGTACAAGAGGAGAGGTATGGGTACGGGCCAGCCGCTTACGAGACGAGAGGTACAGGTAAGGATACGGACCTGTGGATACGGGATGGGTACCGCCATTGGGTACAGGTATAGGAACGAGACGAGAGGTACAGATACAGACTTGTGAGTACGGGTATGGGTACAACCCAGCTGGTATAGATACGAGATAAGAGGCACAGGTTCGGATATGGATAGGACCTATGGACCTGTGGGTTAGGGTGTAAGTACGGTACAGGGGTACGGGTAAGAGATCATGGGTACAGGTATGTGTACGGGCCCGGAATTTAAGGGACAAGGGTACGGGTACTTCAGAAAATGCAAATCTAAAAAAAAAAAAACAATGTTCTTTCCCTTAATGAATCAAAAAAAAAATATAATATAACAACTCCATTTAAAAAAGGTATTCACAATAACTTCCGAAAATTTCCATAAAATAAATACAATTTGTTAAACAAATAAATATGAATCTGCAGTTTAAGAAAAATTCCAGAATGTACTGCAAGGGACCAATCATACACATTTAATGAGGGCAATTACATGTACAATTTTTTAATCTCCAAAATAATGTCCATTCAATATAAACCTCACCCGCTAGGACCCGTGGAATTTCCACGGGTCCCGCTAGTAATAATAATGATGATGATGATGATGATGATGATGATGATGATGATGATGATGATAATAATAATAATAATAATAATAAGGGATTTTTTTTATAGAACCTTTATCCATTTTGGTAAAATGCTCAAGGCGCTTTATGACAAAAGAACAGAAAACAAAGGGAAAAGAGACATAACAACAACAAAATAATTTTCACACCATAAAAAAGAAAATGAAGAATGCACGAGCGAACAATTGTGCTTTTAAATTGCCTTAAATGGCGTCAAATTAATCTAAGAGATTAGTCCAAAGGAAAATAACAAGTCATTTTGTATACAAAGCAAAGTGTTTTATTTATCATTTATCATATTAATATACTTTATTATGTAAAAGATGTTTTTCAAATTTTGAAATATTTTATAGGCATTTACCTATTATACAAGTAACAGATTAGGCCTCTGTGATTACAATGGTTAAATGACTTTCAGCCGAATTAAGATTATAATAATGTTATTATAAATTTAATTTAATCGGAATAATTTTATCGGAATGTTGATAGCATGCTTTGACGTTGTTAAAACTGTTTTTACGATTACAAGATAATTTCAAAATCCTGGATGTGAATTTTTATTTTACGCTTTCCTTTGAATACAGCTAAGAAAGTGGACGTGCCTGCCCTGGTCAGTGATTTTCGAGATTCGTATCGTCTGCTCGATGAGTACGTCAACGACCAAGAAGAAGACAAGAAAAGCTGGAACAAATATTCCTCAAGTACTTTGGACAAGAAGACAGGAATTAACAGAGATCGTAAAGATGAAAGTGATAAAATATATACAAATAAAGCAAACGACGAGCAAGTTGTTTCTCAGTCACATGTCCGTGGTGATACGGATATTAGTAATCGCAGAGCCACAAATGATTCGACGAAACACACCGCGGGTGGTTCGACAACGTTGCCGAATTTAGAAACTAAACCTTCGGCCAACCGCAAAACGGGAAATAGGTCAAATTCTCGACATCTGGCCAACATGTCCAGCACAGATGGCCTGGACAGATCGAGGCTACCGGACGATATCGGGGTGCTATTGGCAAATTATCCGAAAAAGTTTCACGAGTTGCGTCAGTTTATCGAGGACATGAAAGCGCGACACATGAAATCCATCGCCAGGCTGCGACACAAATTGAAGAAGGACGCCACCAGGCGAGAGGAAGAGGTAAGGGAAGAAGGGGAGCGCGCCCTGCAGCAACAGACAGAGAAACTGCGACGGAATGTGAGAGAACAACGCAAGAAATCTCTACAGAGCCTGGAAAACATGAGAACGGAAAAACAAAAGTGAGTCAATATGAAACAAAGAGCGACAAACAAGCGACACTTGTTCAATTTGTCTATATATGACTGAAATAAATGTATTTGCAATCAATCAGTCAGTCAGTCAGTCAATCGATCAATCAATCAATCAATCAATCAATCAATCAATCAATCAATCAATCAATCAATCAATCAATCAATCAATCAATCAATCAATTAATCAGTCAAACTGTTAATTTTTATCAATTGTTATGAAAAATAGGATCGCTAGAAATATAATTAATTGTAATTTCCACAGGAGATTGTTACCTCAGATTTTATTTAAGTAATATCTTAAAATATATTTAAATAGACCTATTAATATCAAATTATTCCTAGGATGCTAACAACACTGTACTATATTTGATCATTTCTGAAATTTTAGGAAATGTTTTTATCGACCTCCAGATGTTGTATTGATCTACTAGTGAACTGACGTAGATCAATACATAAGGTTAAAAAAAGATTTTTATCTATTTTTTGCGTCGGCATAGGCCTAATCTTAAATAATTCATTCATTAGATATGTCGTTGACAGAGGCAAACACATCATCTTTGATAAAGGATTTCGAATCCACATCAGATAAAAGCCCCCATTTCTCGAAGTGTATTAGCAGACGGTGCCAGATGTTCTAGTGTTTCTCCACCCCTGTTCTTTTATCAATGTTTCCAAAGAGAATCGGATTTTTTTTCTGTTTTCTGTTTTGTCATTTGCCTCATAAGCACTATGGTACTTTTTGTGTATAGCATGCATAAATACCCAATATTATCCAACATAACCTAACTTGATCAGTTTTGTTGAATTAGAACCAAATATCAAATCTTGTGACTGTCGTGCGATCTTGGGGTCTGGTAGTAAGCCTAAGGGTGTCTACCTGCCTCTCTAGCATAATAACGAGGTAGTGTGTTCAAGCCTCATCAAGTCCATCCGTTGTTTCATATTAACCCCCAAACCTGCCATGCACAGCAGCACAGCTGACCACATGCCAAAATATCATTATTAAAATAATTATAATTTTCAAAATGTATGACATGAGAACTTTCAATTGGTCATAATTATGTGTTTTACATCCTCAGGCTAATTCACAGTCAAGCTAAAACCAACAAGGCCCTGCGACAGAGCGAAAACAAAATGGCGGACATGCGGCGGACTCTTGGCGCCCTCCGCCGACAGCTGTCGAGAAGTCAGCACGACATCGAAGTCAGCGAAAGACAGAAGCGCGTGGAACGCGGGAGGGCCCTGAAGGACAAGCGACGCGCCGACGAGCTACAACGCGACATCGACGCGCTACAATCCGGTATCGAATCGGTCAGACTCCTGAACAGGCAAAACGAGCAAGTTACGCAGCACGACTTCGACGTACTACAGTGGAAATTCCGCACACTCATCCGCGTCGTCAGGGAGATAGAGGCTATCAGCACCCCGCCCGATTTACGCGCGACGCCATCTTTGAGTGACGTCATTACGCCGCGTAGTAGTACGGATCGAGGCAGACGATCTAGCAGACTACCGGCCATCAATTACCAACGGAGATTACCCATTACGGGGAGGGCTGCGTCAATGGAGAGGGAGAAACTAGACAGAGCGCGCAAGAAGAAAGTCGTCCACCAAATTCCTAGGAAATCTGGTAATGATAGTGTGATAACAAGCAACGGTGAGCTGTTGGCATTACCAATGCCAGACAGGTTGGATGATGATGAGGGAGAGAGCTCACCTGAGAAGGATATTCGCGCCAACCTCAATAAGACGGAAACCAACGATGACTCCAGTCATTATTCGGATGATGGCTTGGATGATGAGCAGACTAAATCTAGACAGACAGAGGACGAGGAAGGTGTCTTTCTAACTCACTAATCACCGTGATGTCGTCATTTTTTGTGGAAATGTAGCATTTTTAAAGAACTTCTGTCGAGACACCTTTAAAGGCTCACTGTCATGACAGAATGGAAAAACGCCCTTTTTTACCCTAATTTTAAAATTGGGGTACTAGTGCTACCCATGATGCAACAGAAAATCCTGGTGGTGTGAGAAAATAGAGCATTAATTTTGTTTTCCTCCTGCTATCTGTAGAATATGGCAATGCAACAGTCCATATTTGTGTTTGCCTATATCTAATGACTAGTTATCATCCTCTCGGTGGTTGAGTTGACCCTTGACAGTGGGCCTTTAAACCACAGAATTTCCCGAATGTAATTCACGAGTGGTGTTAAGAATAGTACATATTTATCACTGGATGGGTAAATAATGCAAATTGTACAGGTAGAATTACAGGCAAAAATCGGCATAAAATTCACTGCATTATGTTGCGGAAAAATTTCAAGCCTCTTTTATCACTTGAGATAAGATGGAGCTATTTTATTTTTCTCAGCCAAAGAATTAATATTAATTAATGATTAATATTAAGATATTGATACTGGTTCCTGTCATTTATCTATCTAAGCTTAATCATTAACTATTGTGCCTCGTAGCTGCATGAAAGTTGTATGAACGTGTAGAACACATCCAATACTCTCTAGGTACACTGCCCCCCCCCCAAAAAAAAACAACAACAAACAAACAAAAAACAAACAAACAAACAAACAAACAAAAGATAGGGTATTAAATTTAAAATTGAGGGTGTTGCTCAATATCGATATCACTTATAATGTTGATTTTAACCTTTTGTGTTTGTTAAAGATAATTGTACTAGTGTTAGAGGTGACTCTTTCGGTGATAACATCACATCTGGAGTGTTAAAATTTGACGTCACATCTGGTATCTATAGCCTATATATATAGGGCAACACCCTTGTGTGAACTCTAACACCCCAGTGTTTGCAGTGTAACACAGTGAGTGAGATGCTCAGCATTTCCTATGGATGTGTTTAGTGTAGTTGGAGAATTTCGATTCAAGTTGTAGTGGAAAGTGAATCATTTCCTTACAACTGACAAGACGACACATTGAAGGACGCATGAAATGTTTCGAGCAATCCTCCGGTTTTAAGTTATTAAACATGTCAAAGGGACTTGACGTGAATGGGAGAGTAAAAAATGTCCCATGAACCAAATGGTTGAAACATATACAAATGAATACACTACGTAGAAGTAACTTCCGGCTGGAAGGATTTGTCTTGAATTTGGTTATTTAAAGAGAAACAAGCATTCATTTATGAGTATTGAATTACTCTGGTCATGGGCGCAAATGCTCTCAGGAATTGTAGTTCACGGGGGGGGGGGGGCACACCTGGATGCAACAATAGGGTGTCCCCCACTTGAATAGAATTCTTGAGAGCATTTGCGCCCATGAATCTGGTATCCTGAAAGAAATTGATCCCATACAAAGCTACACAACAAATTCACCTGTCACAATGAGTACTGATAGTGATTGTTTAAAAAGTAATGAGCATTTGACAATGAAATTAGACAATAGAAACATAATATTTGTTTCTAGAGTAATTTTATTCCAAAGCAAGAACTTCTGCTAATCCTGCTACTTCCATTTAAAGTGATAGGCTAACATTGTGGGGCTTCAATTTAAAAAATTGTCAAACTTTGATATCTGAGCTACATAGTAGTGTTCAAATGAACAAATAAACACACTAGAATACAAAAGTTTGGAAAGTTACACTGTCAATGGCAAGTTGTGCATGAATAAACAATTAAAACTCGGGGCGAGTTTTTAATAGCCTAGGTGTACACACAGTAAGTCTATGGGAGGAAATGGGCAAGTGAATCTGTTCAACTTACGATTTTCACTTTTTTAAAGCACTAAATAATCATTTTGAAATACAATTTTTTTTCAGGGCTTCATTTTTAGACCTCATCAAAGACACTGGTAGCATGGGGAATCATGTGGCTCAGATTTTTTAACTGTGGTAAATGTTAGCCAATACCTTTAACTCACATGCCGATGTCAAAGTATATGGAGCTGTTATTTCCATGACACGTTATTAAACAAAGTTAATGTATTTTAATTTCGGGTTTAATTGAGTAATCACACTCCACTTGAAGTGATTTTTACAAAGATTGAGGAGCTGAACATATGTTTAATGTGTATAAAAGTATATAAAAGGGAGATAAAAGCCATATAAGAAAAAAAAATTAAAACTTCTACCAACCTTGCATTATTTAGCTGGCAAGCTTTTGTCCAACTCCTGTGGACTTTTTCAAGCCAAGCTTCAAATTTTCTTCTATAATTCACCCCAACCGATAAAAGGTTTCTGTAGATAATAGCCAGTTTGAGATATGGGTTTTATTTTCTGATCGTATGTATAAAACAACGATTCAGTATCTTAGATAAGTGAATGTTTCACTCTTTAAATGTACATAAGCTAGATGTATGTAACAGTTTTGAACATTTAGAATTACAGTATTGTAGTGACTATCAACTTATAAAATACTTAAGATGTATTTCACAAGTATAATGCTACTGCGTTGCAGACGAAGCATATTGTTCTCAGGCCAAAGAGGATAGACACAGCGACAAAAACAGTAACACTACCATTCCTCCAAATATATACACATAATTCTGTAGTATAACAATTATTTACCTTATCTGTTTTTTAAAGTGGTTGGATTTACATTTTGTTAACTTTCAAGTTTCAATAAATGAACTCTGATTTTATACAATATATATTCACCATGGGGCATGTTTAGTGTTGTTGTGAATTGACTCTTTATCACAACCGTGGGATATTGTAAATGTATATTATAGGTTGGCCCTGTAAGGTCAGTCACATATCTAATGAAATATGACAATATACGTTGAACAAACTATACATTTGACGGTTTTAACCATCCCAATCTTGTACCATATACGATATCCTTGTTAATCCTGTCTCTCTACATTACATTCTTGTCCATCATGTTTCGTCCACATTTCTGTCTTTATTTCCATTTTCCAAGATGATGACGATTAGCATTTATTCCCGCATTTATTATTAGAATAATGTCAACATAATTTATCGGGATACGTGTTTGTGTCGTGTGTGTGTCTGCATGAGTTCTTGCGTGCATATGAAATACCGGTATAAAATAAATTATGTTCATTCTTTATCTTAAAGACACTATATAACATTGTGGAAGCCTTATTTTAAAAAATTGTCAAACTTTGTTATCTGACATATCTGGTAGTGTTTGGATATGGACATATAAACACCCAAAACTATAGAGAGTTATGCTGTCACTCGTAAAATATGTACAGATCAAAATCGGCACATGAATTATTCTCAGCTGATAGAAAATTCTGCTCCACAGCAGTTTATGGAGGAAAACGGGAATAGTCGCTCAATGAGTTTAACTTTTTAGAAACACTTAATGATCGTTTTAAACTGCAATTTTTTTCAGGACCTCATTTTTAGACCTTATCAGAGACACCGGTAGCATGGGGAATCATGTAGCTCTGATTTTTTTTTAAATCTGGGAACAATGTTATACGATGCCTTTAACAAAAATAGGACACACAGTTTGGTCACATTCACGTAGACATGCATTGCATGGGGAGCTGCCTTTTTTTTTTTTTTTTTACTTCATGGACATGATAAAGTGTTAAAAACCAAGGGCCTGTGTACCTAACGTTTATACTCCACAAAATCGTTTCCCGACTTTTACAATATCAGATGGTTTGAGTTATAATGCATATTTAGTCATAGATTCCCCCACTGATCTGCTTAAAGGCATCATGTCATGTCATAAAGTTTCCAAAAAAAAAATCTTACCTAAATTATCTTTCATGATACTATAGTGTCTTTGATAATGTCATGTCACAAAGTTTCCAAAAAATATCTTACTTGCATTATCATTCATGATACTAGTTTCTCTGATAGGGTCTAACAAATGAAACCCTGAAGAAATTACACTTCAAAATGTTCATTAAGTGCCTTTAAAAAGTCAAAATTAATGAGCGACCATTACAAATGTCCCCCTAGACTGCCGTGTCATAGAATTGTTGTCAATATCAAGATGTTTGTATTTTAAGGTGTTGTGAATTCAAACGATATTATGCAGGTCAGATATCAAAGTTCGACAATTTTTAGATGGGGCTTCCACCTGTTCGCAATGATTGAACGACGTTTTGCTTGTTTGTTTGTGTGTGTGTGTGTGTGTGTATGTGTATGTGTGTGTGTGTGTGTGTGTGTGTGTGTGTGTGTGTGTGTGAGTTGTGGTATGTAGCGTGTGGTATGGTGTGTGTGTGTGTGTGTGTGTGTGTGTGTGTGTGTGTGTGTGTGTGTGTGTGTGTGTGTGTGTGTGTGTGTGTGTGTGTGTGTGTGTGTGTGTGTGTGTGTTAGGGTGCCTGGGGTGGGGTGGGTAGTCACGTATATTCACGTATATGTACCTATAGGATAGGCCTACGTAAATATTTACTCTATATTTACCCTTTCTCTCCGGAATTGACTCATTTTTTAAATTAAGAAAAATGGTGTTCAATATCTGGTAAAATACATTAGGCAGACACCCTTGAGGTTACACTTGACATTACATTATTAATTTGTTAGAGCATTTTGTCAGGATCAACAGTAAAAAAAATCCAGACATGTGAACCTCTAAGCCACTTAGCGTATAAACATTGGGGCTCCAAGCACGAATAAATTTTTCCAAATTGTACCATAAGAGAACGTAACCGTTGTATTGTTGGGACAAGCACATAACCAACGGACATACAATGTTTTTACGATACATAATTTTGTTTACAAGTTTATCTTTGTTTCATTACAAGTTAAAAACGAAAAATAAATACATATTAACGTGAAATATGTCTCTTTTAATTATAGTAATTGAAAAGTGAAGCTGTCTCTCAGTGCAGGGATATAGTATGGATGTCTTAAGTAGGTGGGAGGGTTAGAGGAGAGGGTGGGGTGTTTCTACGCTCGATGACTACACCCTTATTTCTCCATACTTTAAAACCAGGGACTAATTTCGCATGTGTCATCTGGTAAATAAACTCTGAATCTGATAGAACATGAAATGTGTTAAATAAACTTTAAATGAACTTGACCTTGAAGTAATGGTCCACTACAGCTTGAGAAGTCTTCAAGCTATGTATTAAAATTGTGATTTGTGCGGTTCGTGATTAAGGAGGACTTTTCAATTTATGAAGAAATGAGGGATCACGCGCGCGCGCACACAGACACGCACAACACACACACACACACACACACACACACACACACACACACACACACACACACACACACACACACACACACACACACACACACACACACACACACACACACACACACACACACAAAGAGACACAGACACATACACGTACACATACACATACACATACACATAAGGACTGCATTTATAAGGTATTTACATCTTCGTGAATGTGAACAGAGACAACCGATATTCTTTAATCTACATATCGATGTTAACTGTACATTCTTTGACAACACATTAAAAACACAATTTCTGTTTGTGAATATATGTACATGTATATGTACATCACTTTTAATACGAATATTAGATACAATAATATATTGAAGCGGAGGTGACGATATATTACAACCAGAAATATAAATTAACCACCATTGCACGTTCTTATGAAGAAATGGAACAATATTATTCATGTCGTTCGAACTCAGATATGAAATAAACAACTTGATAGACATCACTAGAAAAATAAAATCGCCCCTCCCCCCTTTCAGCCTGTCCACCGAAATGCATGTTCTTAGCGATATGCCTGTAAAATTTATGTCACTCATGTAAATCGCGTCTCTACAATTATGGACCCAATTAGGCTCACTATACACTACACTGTCGGTCTACGATCCGATTTCGGAAGAAAATGGAATAGCGTTTGATATAGACATTTCAAGACAGCACAATTTGTTTATTAAGGTTCTGAAGAACCATAATTAGTAACATCGAAAATAATTGCGACCTCTCTCTAGTCAGAGGAAAAGCCAAATCGGCTTCGAATCGTAGTGACGTCAAATAAAACATAGCCTATAATTGCCTACGAATTAAAAATAATTTGGCCCTTACTCATGGTTCAAAGTTGACAGCGCATCAAAATCCAATTTTAAGAATTCATACTGGCGTCCAGAACCCGAATCAAATAAGTTTTATTTGTTAAAATGCCCATATAAAATGCTACTGCGATTTATTGCCAAAATCGAATCGAAGCCGATCGTCGTAGTGTGCGGTGACAGATATCGATCCCGAAATCGATATGTAAAAATGCGGGAAATGGGTGACGGGATGTCATAAACTGGGTGTACGTCCACGCACAGTTCACACTACAAAATGTTAGTCTGTTTATATTCTTATGCAAATCATTAGAAGCATATATATCATTATTGCTAAAGAATTTAGTCCATATCATAGGCTGTACCAGCATCATGGAATAGCTAGCTGTACTCGCTTGTTGCCATACACATTCCGATATCTCTCCGGTAAGTCACGGTTGCGCATCAGTACGGGGCCAGTAGGCCTACCTGTTCCCGGCCTATTTCCGGGTACTCTGGGATTTCCGGCGAAAGGTGGTTGTCTGGGATTTCCGCCAAAAGGTGGTTGTCTGGGATTTCCGCCGAAAGGTGGTTGTCTGGGATTTCCGCCGAAAGGTGGTTGTCTCGGATTAACACCTGGCGTTCCTGGATTTACCCCGGGTCTTCCTGGATTAACTCCTGGTCTTCCTGGATTAACTCCCGGCGTTCCTGGACCAACCCCCGGACCTGCACCTGGACCAGCACCTGGACCGAATCCTGGACCAACTCCCGGACCTGCCCCTGGACCAAATCCTGGACCACCACCAGGACCAACAGTTGGAAGAATTGGTGTAGTCGGAGGAGCCGGTGTGGTCGGCAGCGGTCTCTGTATACCGAGCGCCGGAGACTGACAAATAAACGCAAACGACGCGGACAGCGGCTCGTCCTGCCATGTGTGCCGCCAGTAGTAGGTGCCGCCCCACGCCACGGCTCCGATGGCCTCGTTGGTGCTGGCTGGTTTGCCGGGCTCCCAGTCTGTGTACCTGGATCTGGAGCCAGAGGTCCATCTCCAGCCCAAAGCGTTCTCCAACTTGTAGTACCCGGTCCAAAACTTTTGTCTGCGTCCCTGGCCAAAGATGGTCGTCAGGTAGCTAAGCATTATCCGGTTTTTCTGCGGGGAGTCGAGTGCGTACAGACTGCCGCCGTACCTTCCACAGAAGAATTGGGCTTGTTGAAAGTTCATCCGAACACGATGCGATATTCTATAAGGATACAAGACCAAAAATGTAATCATAAATAACGGATATCATAGGCTGTTTGATAATGACTCAATAAGGATGTCCATCACTTAAAAGTGACAGTATACAGGAGTCACAGGACGCTCAAGACAAACAATATTGGAAGACAAGGATGAGAGTAGGCGACCCAGACTAACGAGAACAGTTTGAGGCACAAAAGAAGAAAAGGAAGTCGCTTTAATCATAATTGTCGTAAAAGTATTAGTCCCCAACTCTCATACATTTTTTTTCATATCAATCATTCATCATCCTGATAACTATGAGATTATTATTATTTGTTTATTTATACTAGATCAGCCACTTGTATTAAGAACTGAACCTTTGACTCGGATACACGCCGATTGGTAATTATTTTGAGGTAAATCACTTAAAAACTGGATACAACACATGAGTGACGAAGAGATGATGCTAAACATGTTAAGTAGGGACTGGATAGGAAAAACAGAATTAGAAGACAAGCCGCAAGCCAAAGACGTCATAGAAATGGTGAAAGAAATGAAGATGGGTATGACACATAAATGAGAAGAAAAGATGATAGTTGGTGAAAGGGGTCACAAAATGGATACCAAGAGATAGAGAAAGGTCCAGAGGGGTACACAAAGTTAATGTAGATGGCGGGATGATATTACATCATATATGGGCAGCACCTGGACAAGACTGGTACAGAACATGAAGACCTGGACAGTTCCAGCAATGGATAAGCTCAGGCTGCATGGTGACGCGAGGTGATTAAAAAAACAACAGCAGAAACAACAAAAAACAAGTAGAAATACCGTCGAGAGCCAAAGCATGCTGTTGTACAAAGTAATGTGAGTAGCAACAAAGAAAAAAGGGGAAAGATTGGGACGGGAGGGGGACTCGAAAGGCCCCAAACCATGATGTCTGATAGTACAACGCAAAGCCACGCATAAACAGAGGCCCAAATATCTCTTATTGATGCTATCATAGAAGATGGAACAGAATTATTGGGTCTCAGACCCCTTAAACATTTACCGGGGTGGGGTTAAAGCATCCCAGCTCCACGAGGCCCGCTCAGTTAGATCAGCGATATGGACTGTAGGGCAAGGCCATTTATAGTGATTTTCCGTAGTCCCATCAGTGGTATTTTATAAATCCATAATAATGATTATTTACATATTACTAAACTCCGAAAGTCTGGTTTGTTCTCCTAATGTGTGCGTTTTTGAGAAAATTAATTAATTATGACGGTTAGTAATAATGTCGTGACCAAGAACGTTTTAGCAGTGTACAGACTACCGGGGACTTTCACCGTGTGCAAAAATAAATTACGTGGCTGGAATGCCTCTCGGCTATGTCCTCGTTTGCAAACTTGGCAGTGCTTGACAACCTATGCAGTCACAATGCTTCTGTGAAACCGCAGATGTTTGAAAACTGAATAGGAACTTTGGTGAGGCTTTTGAGCGCAACTATTGTATAAATAATGGAGGACTGCGTGAATTGATTTTGTTAAATGAGTTCAAAAGAATACCTTCAACAGTACATTCCGATGTGAGCCACAGGCCTTCATAAATATTAATAGCTTAGCTGTAAAGACGGATCTAACAACTAATGTTATTGACGGTGATTTCCTCTTCTACGAATGGGACTGAGGAACTAATTAGTCGATTATCTCAATAAATCGCCGCTAATAAAAATTGGAGAACAAATATGTTTTCTCATCAGCAACTTCATCTTAATCAGTTTGTAATGTCATTTTCAATACCAATCTGGAGACTACGGAACTTTTTTTCTAGAGCGTTATTTGGTCAATGCCATACAGTCCATTAATCGCGATGGTTTGAATATACAGTGTGTCTCAAAAATAATTGTGCAAGTAAAAAGCGCCCTCTTTGGTAATGAGAAAAACATTTTTGTGACGTCATGCTTACATCACCATCAAGGGCATAGTCTTAGCTTTCAAATGACATTTGTTCTGTTCAGTTTACTTGGTTTAATCTTGAGATATGCTCAGTTTAACACGAAAAGGTAAAATCACAAATGTGCCATTTTTACTACAGTCAACAATAGCATCAGGCCCTCTTCCCGTAAAAGTGACACAGTTGTGATTCCACCGTTTTGTTCTTTACAAGATATCTCGAAATCAAAACAAGCAAATTGAACAAAACAAACAACATTTTAAAGCTAAGACGTTGCCCTTGATGTTGACATAAACGTGTCACAGCAGTATTTTCTAACTGTCAAAGAGGGCGCTTTTCACTTGAACAATTTTTTGAGACGTGCTGCAGCATGTCTCAAAAAATTCTGCAAGTAAAAAGCGCCCTCTCCGGCCATTAGGAAATACTTTGTTAACATGATGCTTACATCAATGTCAAGAACAAAGTCTGAGCTTTAAAATGTAATTTGTTCTGTTCAATTTGCTTGTTTTAATCTCGAGATATCTTGTAAACAACAAAAGGGTTGAATCACAATTGTGTAACTTTTACAAGGGATTGTAGTAAAAGTGGCACAATTGCAATTTTACCCTTTTTATTTAGATTAACATATCTCAAGATTAAGACAAGCAAATTGAACAAAACTAACGGTATTTGAAAGCTAAGACTAGGCTCTCGACGTTGATGTAAGCATCATGTCACAAAAGTATTTTCTAATTACCAAAGAGGGCGATTTTCACTTGCAATTTTTTTTGAGACACACTGTAGTCTTGTGAGTTTGTCACGAACCAACAGTGAAAGCTGTATCATTCATGGATACCGTGTCTGTGAATCCAGGCAGGAGATTTTTGAGTTCTTGTTGACGTATTTCCGATGTTTTGTTTGAAAAATATTAGATTTCCATCAGTTTTGAAACATCCTGGTCTCTTCCTCCCAAGTCTCGTGGGCGCTAAGACATGAATCACGGTTGTCAGGCTACGAGAGTAAGGTGATATTTTGCTGGACATACAAACTTTTGCCCAACACGAATAGCATTCAATTTTGGACCCAAATAACAGGGATGTAGTCGAGGCCGGATTTTACCGGCCTTGGCCTTGGCCTCGGACCGAGTCACGTGTACAAAGTCTATGGGAAAAATATTTTTCCAGCCGCCTCGTGACTCGGAACAGCCGCCCCCGACTACATCCCTGCCTTAATAATAGTATTAATTTGTTCGTAAGCTTTAACAAGTCTAATTACTCGAAAACCTCTATAATGTTCTTTTGACCTAATAAGTCCACCTCAAGATTGCAATGTGTTTAGTTAAATCATGGACTGTCGGGAAATTGTACTTTCGATTTTTCGCATTTCATGATGTTTTCTAAAAGGGCTTGAGTGGACCTTTCATTGCTGTTGATATAAAATAAATATGATTCTCTCGAAACAGCATGAACCGCCCGTATGGCTTTTAATATCGTTTCGAGAGGCTGGAATCGTTTCATTAATAATCCTATTTAAGTATTTTATATTGAGCAAATGCTGCTTAACACCATACGATGCAGAGATAATTGTATTTAGAGGAAAAACTTTTTTTGGCCAATATTGATTCCAATCACCCCCCCAATCAATCCATGATTTTTGAAGATTTGTTGCATTTAATGTTTATAACACTTATTCCTATGGATAGCTATTTTGTTGTGTGGAACCTTAAGCACAATGACGCATAGTTCCGCCAAAGAATGCAGACAAGCTGGGGGACAACCTGTTGTAAAAATATTAACGACGAAAGAAGACCCTTTAGTCATAGTGTTAAATCACACCCTAAGTACAAAGCTCGCTGGATTATACTAAAATTAAATTATAAAAATTAAAATGCGTGTACTTGACGATTATACCATAGGTTGGGTTTGCAGTGACAAAACAAAAACAAACACAACCAAAACAAAACACCCTTCTCAAATTCATTATATGTATTTTAAAGGAAATTAAAAACTAATTTGATTGAATATACATGATAAAATTAGATTGCATATGTGTACATTTAAAATATATTTCTCGTTTCGGAGGGGTTACAATTATCACACTTATACTGTACCTCTTTTCATTCCACCGTTGTGTTGTCATTGTTTGTTTGTTTATGTAATTTTAGTGTACTTTATTTTATGTAATTGTATAACGTATTCATTTAAGTAACTTTTGTTATAGGAATTCTGCCTCGACAGAGGTTTGACATTTTATGCAGTATTCCCAAATTCCATGTTGTTTTGAAATTGTATTACTATGTTATTTAAGATGTGTTTTTGTTTTCTTTCCTTGTCATTTGTACTTGTTTGTTGATTTTTATCTTGGAATTGAAATAAATTTGAATTTGAATTTGAAAACAAAACACAACAAGCAAAAAATAACAGCAGGAGACCCCTATGTAAGACTAATTTATTCATTACAGCAACGAGTTATCGTTAAAAATAACATGGAAATGCTTTGGGTGGAGAAAACAGTGCAAGATGTGAAAAATGACCTTCAATGTTTTAGTATGTGTCTGTCACTATTCAAGCTATTTCAGGCCTAATTTAAAGGTCAAGTTAAAGCCAGACAGTATGTTGAAAAGTCATTAAACGGAAAAGAAGCAGATACGAATGTCCATCCTTTTTTATCACGAACATGATGTATGAGATAATGTGGTTCCAGTATGGACGAAAGGAAAGCGTATATGTCAAATCAATATCGTGATTTAAAATTATACAGGTTGAGATACAGCACATTAACATAAAGTATATGGCACTAATTGGGGTGTACCAATACGCGTATAGAGTTTTTGCGTAAAATTAAATTAGGAAGAGGAAGGGGGAAATGATTAAGAAGACATTTATGATATCGATATTGACAATACCGAGGAAGAAGAAGAAGAAGAGGAGGAGGAGGAGGAGGAGGAGGAGAAGGAGGAGGAGGAGGAAGTTTTAGGAGACGGACAATACAATTAAGAAATCTCCTCGTGTGAGTGATGTGAACACACTCAAAAGCAACGTGAAGGATGTGTGAAGCAAAAGTATCAAAGCCAAAAATACGAACAAATGAATATGATTATCGGATCATTTTCATAGTTGCGTGGCAACGACATGAAAGTGATAGGCTAACATTGTGAAGCAAATTGTCAAACTTTGATATCTGAGCTACATAGTAGTGTTCAAATGGACAAACACATTAGAATACAGAAATTTGGAAAGTTGTGCTGCCAATGGCAAGGTATGCACTCCGGTGGACGATAAAATAGACTAGATCTGCACACAGTAAGTCTATGAGAGGAAATGGGCAGGTGAATCCTGTCAATTTGAATGCTTGTAGATTTTCACTTTTTTAATCACTAACTCATCATTTCGAAAAAAAACATTTTTTTCAGGGCTTCATTTTTAGATCTCATCAAAGACACTTGGAGCGTGGATGATTATGTAGCTCACATTTTTTTAACTGTGGTAAATGTTAGCCAGTGGCTTTAATGGTCAAATAGAATAAATTCTCATTTTGGACTGAACAAGAGGTAAAGTCGATGGTTGAAATCGACCCAAAGATCTCCCGTGCCACTAAATTCCTTCTGTTTCATGTCTTCGAATGTTACCATGAAGCAAAATATTGTTTACTTGATTGTTTTAGCTTGAAAATGTTGTTTTCTAGTACGAGATGATTGTGATCACTTTGGTGCAAGGATATGCATCCCCTTTTTAATAAAAAAAATCACCCACAGATGACGTCGATTGTGGCGATGTAAACGGGTTCGACTGCGTAATCTATGACATATCCTCACCACCTCTAATCACTAATTGCGATCGAAGATATAGAGATACTATAGAGATACAGAGATATAGAGATCTTCACGTGACATTCTCTCTTACTCAAGTTAAGAACCAGTCGAACAACTTTCGTTTTGACATGTGATTAATTCTCCTCACAACACAAATTATCGAGGTTTTCATTCTAGTTGAAGATATATTAGTCTAGCTGTGCCAAATAAACGACACTGTTGATATAATTTATACGGACACGTGCTTTAATGTAACGGTATATAGCACGTTTTGATTCATCAAGAGTAATGCCAAATTCCGGAGCAAAAATAGACCACAAGCCCTTGGCACAGACATACATCTTTGAAATGTATAATGGTGTTACTTAATGTGTCTTCTTCTTCAAGGTAAAAACAAGATCTTGGCAAAAGCCAAACTATTATTTATACACACACGAATCTGATTAGGGTGTAGTATTCCTTAAAGAGGCCCAATATGGCTGAGCCAAAACAGTAAAATCAACCTCATCTGGGTCTGGATACGATTAGTACTATAGTATGAGGCCTTCTCTACAATACTATATTGAAACAGACTGTGGAAAGATTTCTCAGATGGAATATTATTAGTCGTGCAGAGGGCATATATCGAAATTTGCGTCAAATAGTGGCTAGATATCAATTACACATATTCTACCTTCATGATATGCTCAAATAATTTCACCATCCTTTTTGTCCTAGATTATTTATTATTATTATTATCATTATTATTATTATTATCATTATCATTATCATTATCATTATCATTATTATTATTATTATTATTATTATTATTATTATTATTATTATTATT
>JZLH01S0238694.1:12592-23315 GCA_001188425.1 Eucidaris tribuloides | reverse complement strand
TTTCAGGCCCAATTGGTTTGGAAAAGGTTCGAAATGATGTAGAATTCAGTCAGGTATTCAAAACCATCGAAAAAACGGCGAAATTCGATCACGAAACGGGTGCGCACCAAAAATGCGCCAAATGTCCTGAAACGTATGCAGACAAAATCCTAGGTCGATTGGAGCATGTTTAGGATTTGACGCGCCCGTACGCGTCCGTCGTGACGCGTGCGCGCACGTGGCTTTGTCCAGAGGTTGACCTTGACCCGACCTTGCCATGTGCCAAATTTGGTTACGTAATTCGACTTCAGTCATGAGAAATTGACATAAACAGATTTTGACAAATGACGTCATAGATGACGTCACGGATGACTGATCACATAAATGACATGTCATTGTCGAGATATTGTCATGACACATGATCATGGAAAGTTGCAACATGACAGGACATGTCATTCTTGAGATATTTGGGACACAAAAAAGTGGTCAGAAAGAAAGAAGAAGATGAAGAAGATTTTGACGAAATCAATGGTGATCCGCAACGGTTACACGTTTGAAAATCTTTCAGACACCCTGCTGTTAAAACTAAAAGTGTACCCTTTTTTCCTGATTTTGGCGATTTTGATAGCCTTTTCAATGAACGTGTGTACATCGTCCGGCCGTGAAAAACAACCCTTTTTACGCGTTTTTTCACACGCGCATGGTGTACGTTGTAATGACAATGGCCCCCCCCCCCCCACCCATCCCCGTATATCGTGGGTAACAAATATGTTACCCACGTAAAACTGTGTCATACGTGGAAGAAGGGTGAAATTATGCGTAAGCATTTATTTCTTTCAAAATTTCTTTATAAATCTGGCAGGAAAAAACTATTTGTCGCCCCTTTAGTCGCTTGTCGGATGCTGTTTCCATACACAAAATTTTAGTCGTAAAAATTTTCCCCGCCGGATTTCGCCCCTCCTAAGGAACTCTTACTGAGTACCAGAGTACCAAAGAGTGCGTCAGTCTGGTTCGGAAATTTGTACGGACAATGGTGAACCAGGTGGCAGCACCACGGCTCGGGGGTGGGGCACTGAGATTTGGTTCCGAGGGGTGTGCGACTGAAGTCGAAAAACCCGACCCTTTTTTAAGGTCATATTTGCGGAAATGACCCATTATTTAAGGTTTTTATTAAGAAAAATGACATTTTTTAGCATTTAGCGATGAAATAAGGCGAAAATATCTAGCATGTCTAGTGTAAATCGTAACATTTCAAATCATGAACCACGTTTAGATATTTCCCCCAAACCATACCCATGTTTAAGAGTTTTTGCAGAAAAAGTCACCTATTAGAGCGGCACACCCCGTTTACTAGCTAAGTACCCCCCCCCCCGGGGGGGGTCACAGCTGCGTTTGTCTATACCAAAGAACTGCAGTTTGCAACTGAATTATGCTTGGCTACCGTCCCACGTTTCCGAATCAGTTTGACGTCATCACCTCTGCTCTTTGCAGGTTTCAGTGGCGTAGCCAGGATTTGATCTTATGGGGGCGGATATGGCAAGGGAGCGAAGCGACCGACGCCGAGCACGGAGGCGAGAGAGTAGAGAGGGGGAGGGTTGGGAGGGGGTGTCCCCCTCCACGGTGAGAGCTTGGAATTTTGATGCAATAATCGTGCGATTTGTGCGTGTTTTTTGGCATGTTTTACTTAAAACATCCTCAGTAATTAAGATAAGGCAGTATTCAGGGGCGATTCAAGATTTCAAATACGAGGGTCACAAAAAATTGTGCTCAATATAGCCTACATAACAGGCTGACTGTACTGTGGAACTCTATGTAAATACTATCCTTTCTGCTTTGTCATGACTATTGACGCCATTTAGTGCAAAATTCACTTTTTTAGTCACATAATTTTTTTATCAATACAAACAATACAATCCATCATGATGTTTGTGGCAAGTTAAGCCCCCAAGTAGATGTGCTGATGATGCCTCGAGACGAAAAACACAAATTCTAATTATGAGCAAGCGTAGTACGCGAGACCAAAAAAATCGTATTTTTACAACCAAACCACATAATTGTTCATAAATCAGCCATGTAAACACAGAAAAAAAAAAACCATTTGTTTCCCCCCGAGGAAAGGAAAATTGCAGTTTCACCTTAACATATCTACATATTTTGCTTCTTTAGTGACAAAGTGAATCATAATATTAATCTGAATTAATATATCAGAACAATTCTTAAACGTTATACTACAAAACTACTACTATCACACACAATATACTTTTTTCGAAAATATTGTATTGCAATTTTGCGCGCACAGCGCGCCGAAAAATTTTCAGTTTTTGTACTACGCTACATACAAACATTGAAGGCAAACAGTGCATCCCAAAATAACAACTAAAGAAAAATCTATGTATACAAGAATATGACTGTTAAAACTGTCCGCACGGCACTGCAAAAACATTAAACTTACACAACAATCCTTTTGTAGGTTATCTTTTCTAAAACGTGCTTAGAGACATGCAATTTTGTCTTTGTTTTATGCGATGTATATCAAAATGATTCATTATTTTGATCCGCAACGTGTAAACCGTTGCGGATCACCATTGATTTCGTCAAAAATCTTCTTCTTCTCTCTTTCTGACCACTTTTTTTGTCCCAAATATCTCAAAATGACATGTCCTTCATGTTGCAACTTTCCCATGATCATGTTCATGACAATTCTCGACAATGACATGTCATTTATGTGATCAGTCATCCGTGACTCATCTATGACGTCACTTGTCAAAATCTGTTATTTCAATATCTCATGACTGAAGTCGAATTACGTAACCAAATTTTGCACATGTTCAAGTTCGGGTCAATGGTCAACCTCTGGACAAAAGCCACGTGCGCTGCGCTTCACGACTGACGCGTACGGGCGTCAAAATCTTAAAAATGCTCCAATCGACCTAGGATTTTGTCTGCATACGTTTCAGACATTTTTGGCGGGCATGTTTGGTTGCGCACCCCGTTTCGTGATCAGAATTTCGCCTTTTTTTGAGTTTTGAATACCGATCTTTAATTCTACATCATCAACAGTTTCCCAAACCAATTGACCTGAAATAAAGGCGCTACGCCCCGAAATACCCCTTTAAAACGTACCGCGCGCCACACATAACTTAACAGTCATTTAAAATCAGCCATAAATCTCTAGAATAACCTATAACTTCATGTTTTTGTCTGTATTTTGTTGACTTCGATAGCTATATGCTACCTAGATATGATTTCACGCGTTCATTTTGTTATTTCAATCTCATGACGTCAATCTATGACGTCTATTAATCGAAAATCAAAGATATCCAATATCGTGACTTGCGCGATGTCCTGAAGATTTTGCAAAATTTTCATATGAATGTGCATATAATCTTCTCAAATGACATTCTTGCATTGACCAGTCCATCCCGTACTCATCAATATGACGTCATAGTTAAAAAAACGGATATTCATGTATAACTCATGCAACTGAAGCCAAATAACAGAACCAAATTTAACCACAGTCAAGGTCGTGCAGTCCAAACTCTGGAATATCCATCGTGCGCGCACTGCGCGTATAATGACGACGCGTACGCGCGTGTCCAATCTTTAAAAAGATCCACTCATTCCTCAATTGCAGTTGAATAACACTTCGCAGTGTATCTTAATTATCATAACATCTCTAAGACTCATAATGAAAATCAAATTTAGTCCATATCTCGTACTGGATTAACAGTAACTAAGATGACGTGGCATCACCTAATTCGTCTTCAAGTGACGAATTTCAATTCTATTATTATTATATTATTTAATATATTACTTATCACTCTATATTCAATTTTGCGTCGCGATCTGCATGAAAATTGTAACCTGTAATATGCCAATTGCATACAATTATATGGAGAGAAACTATCATCTTATTAGTACCATTCTCCTATTTCACTGTCTTATAAGTAGGAGCCGCTTCTTCTTGCGCGTAGTGGCTTCTTTTTGAGACCGCATCAAAGGAGCATATTGACATTTGTCAGTATAAGTCTTCTTCCCAAACATTAAAACCGTTTTACGGCAAATATGAAATCTATTACCGCATCTGAGTGAAAAACACCCCACCCTAACAGGAGCGAAAAAAATTAAATTTGTATGCTTCCCAGCCCTCTGTCCTGGGTGCTCTCAATTTGATAATCTCTACCGCCTTGAGAAGAAAGGATATTCATTGTGTTCTGTTCAAATAATTTTTATTTTCCAAAACTTACTTCGTTGGGCATCATTATAAGAAGGGCCCTTATACTCAAAAATTATGCACTATAGTTACGTTGCAATATTTTGATAGAGAGACTCTCTTCATTTGCTTTTATTGCATCTATTAATCATTTCTTCCGTTGCTATTTATATGTCCGAAAAGAATGATTAATAAAGAAAAAACATAGTAATTTCACTACAGATATTAATGTAAAAGTACCGGAGTGGATCCACGGGAAGCGACTCAATCACAACTTCCTTTATTTTCGCTGCAGAGGGGGGTGGGGGGGTCCTCTTTTTTTTGGGGGTGCGGAGGGGCGTGGTGACTGTTATTTCAAAAGCTTGTACGTTTCCCTTCATTAATTTTGGAATTATTTTTTTTTTTGTGAGGGGGGGGTAGCTACTCTTTCTTGTCAAGCAAAAAACCAAAACGAATCGCCTGCCACACCACCCCCCCCCCCCTTTGTGGAAATTCTGAGTCGCATAGGAAATTATGTACATAGCAGTCTATGAATAAAAGTCTTGAATGCGATCTGTCCAATTGATTTCACTTTTTTTAAGCACTTAATGATTGATTTTAACACTGCAATTTTTTCAGGCTTCAGTTAAACCGATCAAAAACATCTCAAGTGAGGGAACATATAGCTCAGATTTTAAACTAAATTTTATACAATGCCTCTTAACGGCATAATTCTAGCTTCAAATGCCGTTTGTTCTTTTCAGTTTCTTTAAATCCTAAGATATATTACAGAACACGCAAAAGTAGTTTGCCACTTACTACATCCATACATCAGCGCCCTCTTGCCGTTAGAGCATGACACGTATGTGATTCCACCCGTTTTGTTGTATACAAGATATAACTCAAGATCAAAACAAGTAAACTGAACAGAAACAAATGCATTTGAAAACTAATTATTTTGACTGGGACTAGACATGTATCACAGCATATTTCAAACGTCATAAGAGGCGCTTCACTTGAACAATTTTGAGACTCTGCCAAGTCTCAAACACTAACTCAATATAACTTACTAGTGTACGATCAGTCTGTCATCAAACAATTGCTGACAAGTAAAAAACGCCCTGCTTTCGACATTAAAAATAACTCTGTACATATTAGTGGAGTAATTACGCGATCACCGATCAACCATAGCATTTTTAAACATTTTGATCTTGTTTCAATTGCTTTTGATCTCCAGAGATTATTTGAGGGTAAAAACAAAAGCCATTTCCTTTTAGTTCACGTTGTGACCCAAGAATACTTACAAAGTGCAAAATGTATCTCATGTAATCCAAACCTTGCAGACATATTGTTTAAAACAAGTAGCAGTTAGCCGACTTTTTTTTGCACAAGGGGCACATCCCGAATACCCGGAGTCAATGAAACGCCACGACAAAGGATGTGGGAGCGATAACGAGAAACGAGGACCGGAGATAATCAGGAGTAAATAAACACGAGGACGGCACGACTTTTGTGAAGAGCTCGGTGACAAATGTTGAGGAAAAAATTTAAAAACAATGACGTGTGCGCGCGAACGCGCCAAGAAATTGAGTTGTAGGGGCGTGCAAACGCAGGAAAGAATAAAAATGGGAGTGACACGCAAAAGACCCAGCGAAAAGAAGAGAAGTAAGTATATGTCCCGAAGCGCGCCAAAAAGTTTGAGAAGATGTAATTTGAGGTGTGCACGTTGGGGGAAATATCAAATCTGATAACTCGTGCCGACAGGACTAAGTCATGTGAGAAGACACGACAAATCTCCACGTGGCAGGGGGCGAACGGGAGGGGGGGTGTTAAAGCCTACCCCCCCATTAACCAGCGACAAGTACAACCTAGAAGAGAGGGAATCCCAAGGGCAAAGCACGAACGGCCAGAAAACGCCGGGCAAAAGGTCCGCCAGGCGGCTTGCGTGCCGACGGCAGGAAAACGGGTTGGCAAACGTTTGTAACGCGTGAGGACAGTATCCCGAAGAAGAAGGAGAAGTTACATGGCGCGAGGAGGCGAAGCGAACGAGGTTGCAACAGCAGTGAGAGTCACAAGTTCAAAGAAGGAAGAAATAGTGTCTTACAAAGCGGCTTGTGACCTGTGTCTACTAATTCGCCGACTCAGCAATTTAGCGGAGTAGAAGATGAACACCAACACAAGATAATTTCATGCCAACAAATATATCAATCTGAGGGAAGAAAAGTGTGCAGAGTTCGATGAGAATAGATCACGGGGCAAGTAAGGGCAGATGGTGGGCGGGTTAGGGCGTGAGCGACGAGGAACGGCCGAACGGAATAGGCCAGTCCACTCACAGTGCGGGAAGCGAGTGGCCCGGGAGCATAAGTGCGCAGTCTGGGGCCAAGATTTTGTGCCCAAATTAACAATGTTTGGCTCAAATGGCGGAGACGTCAAACAGTATGGGAGCCTGGGAAACAGGTCAGGACAACAGGAGGCGGGCGGTGAGGGGAACATGGTGCGGAGTACACTTGACTTCAAGGGACTGACAATGACCGGATGGCCAAGAGCATCAATCAGAGAGCAGGCAAGCGTTCGCCGGGTACCGAAAAACAAGCACATTGGAAAAAAGACGTATGCGGGCGAGCATGAGCGAGCGACGGAAAAAACAAGTAATGTTACACGTGGAAAAATGTAATCTTTCAATAGGGAGCGAGTGAAAAGATGCGTGCGGGAGAAAAGGAGGTATGCGTGCGCAGTACCGATCGGGGCGCGGAGCCACAATAAGCGAAAGCATTATGGGGGACAACGGTGGCCCTGCCCCCGCTGCGACGACTGAGTGGGGAAGGAAAATAGTCTAAGAGTCATCAGAGTACAATGAGAATAAAGAGAAGTAAGATGACGGAGTGTGCGAGGCAGAGGCACAATTTAAGGTGGTTCACGTGTACTTTCACACTGGAAAAGGAGTGCAGAAGCTGAGAGTTGAACGTGCAAACTTCGAAGTTGGGCAAAATGCGACAAATGATATTGGAATCGCGGGCAGACGTGCAGGAGAGAGGGGAGCAGTAGAAAAGACATAGAAATGTAATGCTCTCACAAGTGTTATGGGAATGTAGTGGGTATAATGGAAGGGCGCAGTGTCGTGACAGTGGGGCACGGGGCAGAGAGAGGAGAGCACGACAAAGAAGCAGGAAGTGGCCCCAAAATCCGCGGGCAAAACCACGTCGAGCACAGGCCGGAAAAAAATATAGGCCCGGTATGTAGCCCAACGGATGTAGATGTGAGTGCGGCCGATCGTGGTGCAAAAGAAGAGGGGACAATGTACGAAGTGTGAACCCTTAAGATAAATCACACGACAATCTACATTGATGAATAGGAAATTGAGTATGTCGTTCAAAAAGCTGACCCACCCTAGTGGAGCAATCGGGCAACCTCCTGCAGCGGTCAGGTTGCGAAGCAACGGTGCAACGTAGATGACAGGCTCAGAAAATGGTGCATGTGAAGGAAAGAGTTTCAAAAGCCACACAGTCACGGGCAGTCGCGGCAGACATTACAAGGGACATGAACCGGCTGGTATGAGTAGAGGGAACGCGGTTCAGCAACTGCTGTGAAATTACAAGAGCGGAGTGAAGGCAAAGTTTAAGTGCGCCGAAGGAAACAGCAAGAGTAAGCGGAGACCGGGAGGAAAAATAATTGCAATCGATAACTGACATACAGTATGCCAGCTCGCTGCAACAGACCCAAACAAAACTAAGAGACAACACGTCACGGGGTGCGTGGCACCAATTTAATGGCCGTAGGAGTGAAGAAGAAATGTGATGGACGCAGATGCGTGGAAAGAAGACACAACCAAACGAGCTGGACACAAAAAAAATGGAGCAAGACAGGAGGCGCGGAGGAAAAACGAGAGGTGCCGTCACGGGGGACATGAAAGGTAGATGGGGGGAAGTGACTCATTGAGAGAATGAAGGAAAAAAATGCTGGTGGAGGGGAGAGGGAAGGGCACATCAACATACCACATCAATCGCAAAAGAAATGTGTACACTTCACAGTCACCAATGAATGTAAGACGGAAAAATGCGAAGGACAGGAAAACAAGAGCAGGTAAAGTAGGCACAAGAGGCAGAAATGATATTGGCAAGAATAAAAGATTCAAGTTAACTGAGGACGGATGAGTATTGCAACGTGGAAAAGTGGCAAAGAACAAACGATGGGTCGACAAGGGGTGTCACGTTGCAAAAAGGGCACCAAAAGGGGGGTCACGTAGGCGGGAGACTGGAGGTTAAGAATGGACAATGTGCGATGGGTAAAGTTAAAGGAAAATTGCAAGATAATAAAGAAAGTAAAACAAAACCAAGCGTAGTGGAAAGCTGACACTAAGCACGACGGTCTGACGAAGCAGCAAACAAGAGGAGGATGCAAAGAGCGTGCCGGGCACAGGTGGGAGACACCACATGGTACCAAACACGCAACAGACCAAAATCAAGCTACAGAGGGTGTGAGATGTATGGGATCCACATGTCAAGTACGAGCGCGCGTGTGGACAACTCGTAAGTGTGGCACATGGGGGGAATGATGACGAACAGGAAAACTAAATGATCAGCAAACTGACACGAACACAGACAAGAACGGTAGAGGGAAGGCGTAGGATATTATTACAATCACTGGCCCACATGTAGGCGTCGCTCCGCGTCGGCGAGGCGTGCAAGCGCAGCAGAGCAGGAGTTGGGGATCACAGCAAGAGTAAAAAGGGATAAAAACCAAACGGGAGCAGAGGACAGCGGTTCGTGACGACGACAGGGGAACAGGGTCCGGACAATAGACATGTCATTGCAACCAACAAGAGAGTCAAGAAGAAGAAATAGGAGCTCTAGAATAACTAGAGAAAAGGCGTGATTGCAGTGGGGCCTGGCAGAGGGAAAAAAGCACCCACTAGGTGAAAGGGCAGGTAAAGCACGGTGGAGAAAGAAAAAAAAGCCACGGCCAACGGAAGAGAGCAAGCCACAACCGCCTGTAGAAAGGACAGTCAACCGTGGACGTGCACCATACCAGAGGAACGCGAGGGCACGGAGACGAGGGGAAAAAAGAACAGACAGAAAAGCCAGGGGAACCAGAACAGGGCAAGCGACCCACCGCCCGCGGCACGTGCAGCCCCGAACAGGAGTCAACGTCGGCAGAGAGGTGGATCACCGAATCTGCGATGGGGGCCCCTGCTCGGGCCGGGGGATGAGCACCCGGTCGGCGGCCGGCGAGACAGAGAGGGGGGAAAACATGGGACGGAATTACGCGAATGCCGACTGTCACGAGGGCAGAGAATGGGGAGGGGCGCGAGAAGCTGCTCCAGAGGGGAAAGTCCCTGCGGACGGAAGCATGTGGCCCGCCACCAACCGAAACCGTAAGGGAAGGACGTCCCACCCATGGGGTACAAACGGGAAAACGACGAATCAACCCGGCGAACACGAAACCATCGGCACGGAAGACGAACACGAGCCAAAGAAGGGCTGCACAGACAAAGGCAACGACCTCCAGTCTGAAAATCCGCACACGGGTGCATCAACGACAGCTGTGACTGGACTAGCAGAAATAAGCAGCTGGGTGTTGACCAAGCGGGGGAATGTTCATGAGCGTTAGACATTGTGACATGCGAAAGGAGGGGCTGCTTCCTGGCGGTCAGCAATCTAGAATAGTGGTTTAAAGATCGGGATACGTCATATACAAGGCACGCGAGTCAGACACAAAATAAGTATCGCATTCTGTAATCGCATGAACTGTATCAGGTGGACTGTCGGCTCTATTAAATATGACACTAAACATTAGGGGACTACCGGAGTCGGCGCAAAGCTGCGTAAACGCAGGTTTGTCCTGTCAATAGTCATCTTTGCTCATGCCGGACTGTCAGAAGGCTATTTCCAGTAATTTCCCTCAGTGCCATGTGCAAACATAATTCTTTCCGTCTACCCGAATGTGAGCGTAAGATAGAATACCGGTTCCGCGTGAGATAAGAAGTGTTGGCGACACCCTGTGATAGTTAGTGGACAGGGTCGATGAATTCAGGTTTAACCCCGACTAGGTTGTTTTTGTGATTTTTACTTTTTACTGTTTTACTGGTATTCTTCCTTTTAATGGGCAGAAATTGAGAGAGCGCGTAACGCAGCAGATTGCATCAAGCCATTTCCGCACATGATTTGAAAGTCTTTCCATCCCTAAACTATGGGAGGAAGGATTACCATGACTCATTTGCGATCATATCTAACACGATATTTCAGTCAGGGTTTTTATGTTCACTAAATCAAGTAATATCCGTCACCACGACATCAATAATACATTCCTTGGTTATTTCACTTTTTCTATCCATTAATTATATTTTAGTTTTTGTATCTTATTTTCTAGAATTCTAAAGACGAATTTTGAGGCTCCCAAACATGAATTGAAGGGAATATTTTTTATCTCCAAATTAAATAAAAAAGTAAGTGACGTACATTTTGATCTACTTCAACTCAATAATCCCTTTTTCTCTTTCATTATTTAGAGTACTAACCATAGCACAAATATAGTAATCATACTTCTTCTCTCTTT
>JZLH01S0238672.1:45269-60076 GCA_001188425.1 Eucidaris tribuloides | reverse complement strand
GCTTGTGCAAATGATTTTATACCTGTCTCCTTTCTGATTGTCTTTGCTCAGTCATGCGTTAATGGAAATCTCTGAGACTGGTATCAAATTAAAGAGGAGAAAATATGCTTTCCAACTATGTACGATTTTCTTGTCATATTTGTTATTAATATATAAAAATATCTTCATCAATCTCGGTTTCCTTTTTTCTGGGACACACTGTACAATGTCTTCAACACCAAACACAAAACGTTATCTTGTAAGGATAAAGCACAGCAGCCATGTCATTATGAATAAAATTCAATATGGTAAAACTTACCTGAGCAGTTTCTGGTATCATTGCTGAGTTGGTAGCCAAGATTACACTGACAAATATAGGTTCCGTTAGTGTTGGAACAAATGTGTTCACAGCCATGATCACCCATGCATTCATTAATATCTACCAGAAGGAAGAATCGACATGGTAAATCAGCATTAACAACAGCACTATATGTCAGGTACTGGTACACATTTTAAATTATTTTGGCCCACTCGCTTGTACATATTTCAAGCTTGGTTGGGTTAATTGTAAAATTCTCAAGAACAGTGAATTTAGTGGTCACTAATTTACACATATCAGAAATATAAACACAACCAAATCATAACAGTAAAACAACCATATAATTCCATCATATGGCAGAATTGTGTAAAAAAACATTATGGGGTGTTTACAATCAAAGTTAATTGCTTACATGGTGATCATAACAGACCAATGAACCAAAATACTGTTACAGATTTTTGTGAAGGTGGTATATAGTACATGTATTGTAGTTCTGTCAGTAAGATACCGTCTTCTATGAAATGGCAGATGTGAATGAAACTTTGGATGCATTCCTCTAGTCAGGCTGCAAATATCATTTATCATTTACATTCTTTGAGCATCAAGAAAATATCCAAATTAGTTGTTTTGTATCAAATTATATTTCATATTTTGTGATTTAGAGTACATTATTCAAGTTACGTTATTTATTGTTTGTACTTAATAATGTCAAATTACATATTTTGAATGATTTACTTCCAATGGTTTTTCATGTTAGTGTAATGCAAGGCTTTCATGAAAAGAACTTATCAAGCTAACGAGACTACCCTAGACAGAAAAGAAATAAAATAAATAAAATGCATCTCATAGGTAAATGAAAAATATCCACTATCCACTTAGAGCAAGTGGTGGAGGAGAGTAGGATGGTTGGATTGAGGGAGGAGGATGCACTGAATAGAGTGAAGTGGAGGGAGGGGGTGAGCAATTTCTGTGAGTGCGAGGTAAATCCGGCCACCCTCATAGTCGGGGAATAAACCGGATTTAAAACCTGGATTACTACTCTACTATTGTGGTAGAGATGGATTGTGGCTCAAATCGTACATTGGCCTAATTCATGTGAACAGAACTAGCTTACTGTAGATACAGATACATGCAGCTAACATTGCACAGAATCCTCTGAACTTAGATGAAATTGTCAATTCATCAGTCAAAATATGACAAAATTGAGTTTTGACAAAAAATATCTACTAAAAAGAAGAAAATAAAGAACAAATTTATACTTTCATTGAATGATTGACAGGGCATACCTGTACAGGTGATATTATCAGCATTTCTGGTGTAGCCATCAAAGCAATCACAGGTGTAGTTGCCATCTTCATTCACACAGACTTGAGGACACACATGGTCACCAGTGAGACACTCATTGATGTCTGTGAATTGTGGGAGGTAAAGAGAACCATCAACATTTCTGTCATAAATCATCTGAGTTCTTTCATATTACAGTTCTAAAGATTAATTTTGAAGTAAACTAAGTTTCTGTGTAGTAACAACTCTCAATTTGTAGGCATTTATTTTGAACCATGCGTTTATTTGCTTGGTTTCCATTCTGTCTTTCGTGTTCTCTCACATTTTGTCACCTTACATGGTCTTCAACATATTTCCCGACTGGTTTATACTAAAATCAATGTTGCCAGATCTTGAAAGTAGTTTGGTTATATTTCATGAATGGGCAGTACTTATCTATCATATAGTTATTTCAATATACAATTAATGCTTTGTTTTATTCACATCAATAGCTATTTACTATTCCATTTTGAATGGCCTATAGACATTGGAAATGGTTACAAAGGGTTGGCCAGCAGGACTTTGCAAGGGCATGTGAGAGATGTAGCATCGGAACCCGAGTCCTAAAAAAACAACAACAACAAGTTGTAAATAACACAATCCCCAGAACAAAATGAATAAAAAGTGTAATCCTGTTGTCAATGTTTAGGTGGTCTTGGGATAAAATTCATTTTAATTTAATGAATTATTTCGGCTGCAGTAATTTTGACTTCTGTTGAAGCGTAGAATTTTTATGTTTATACATCCTTGATTCTCAATTAGGGACCTATGGGCCATATAAGGCCTGTCCCTTGATTCAATGTGGCACAAAAAATATTGAGTCAAAAAATGAATATATTACATGTAAATAACTAAAGTTTACCAGAACGTAAAAAGTCACACACACTCAAGGAGAAACTTTGTAAAAAGTTCTGACCAGAAAGATTCTTTTTTTTTATGGCCAGCTTGTAAAATTAATCATGAACTCATATTATACATGACTTATCTTGGCAACACAAAAATCATAACATTCATCTCTTGCCTATGATCACAAACTGAATTACTCTCTAAACATCCACATACACAAAATCTTGTCATTCATTTCATAATTGTGTGTATTACACAGATGAGCAAAAAATCTCTGCATGTGAAAACAAATGTTATCGCAGGATTTTGAGAGTCCCCTGGGGGGAATGGTGTACAAACGAAGACATTAGGAATGAGCTCTAAGTGCCCAGTGACTGCCTACTGCAATATAAGAGGAAACAGAAGCTAGGATATTTTTGACATATCATGAGACAAAAGAGAGTCCTTGTGGCACACATTCCTGGCAAGCATAATAGAGGAAGACCTAGATGTAGATGGGACAGGACAGTGAGGGAGGCATTTGGTACCATGGAGAAAGCAACTACAATGGCTCGAAACAGACGTTTGTACCATGCTGCTGGAGGGAAGCTATGCTCTGATTAGAGTATGCTACGATGACCGACGATATGTATGATACCAACCCCTTTCAAATTTAAGATAACATACACAGTATCATACAATAAAAGACAGATAATTACTGTATGAGAGTATTCAATTGAACTATGTACAAGTATGTACATACCTGTGCAGACATCTCCTGAACCTTCAAAGCCTGGACTACACGTACAGAAGTAACTGCCATCAGTGTTGGTGCAATCTCCATTCATGCAAATGTCTTCAAACATTTCACACTCGTTGATATCTGAAATGACATTACATATAAGTTACTAGATGGACAGCTATATTTTATGATGATGCAGTAATTTTATACTGTATGTTCCAAGCATTATCTTTGTGAAAAGAAAGTAGATCAAGACTTTGAAAAGCTTGACAAGGCTTAATTTGCATTAGTTTTTTTCAAAGTTTTGTTTGGAAGTTAGAAATCAGACATACATTTTTACAAGATTAGTTCATTGTGTAACATCGATGGTGGGAAAATTTGCTACTAAAACTGGAATAATTGATACAATCAAAGAGAGTAAATTTACTGATGCAAAGGTTTCATAGCAGGTAGTAACTGTACATGTACTTGCACAGTACAGTTCCTACATGTGTATTGGTCACCTCTGGGTTTTTGCTGTACGCACTGTTGCCACTCGTGGTTTAACCGCCATATTGGGCTACTTTGAAACCTCCAATTTCCCAAAAAGCTCTGCCACAGATTGCGCGCAACCAGATTTTGCATGTGAAATATATGTGTACCGCAACTCTTGGACCCAATGCCATGGATTGGCCATGATTTGAGTCGCTTATGTTGTTCAATTTTGATATTAGACAAAAACAAATTTGACATAATTTTAACACATTTCGGCAAGAACTGGGATGTTCATTTAACATAATTTTGATACAGATTTGACACAAATAAATTTGACATAGTTTTAACAATGTGTTAAATCTGTATCAAAACGATGTTTAATGAATGTCCCAATTCTTGCCATTTTAGTGGACATAAGTTTGACATATGTCAGATATATTCATGAATTGTGGTAAGGGTTTGTAAACGACAAATTAAATTCTCCGACTGAAGAAAGGGAACTCATTCCCAGGTTTTTCCCTGATTTGAAGTAATGCTGGGAACCCTGTAATACACACTGATAAATAAATTACCTTCAATCACTACGATGCTATTTGGTTCTAGCCGGTTGACAGGTGATGTTAGACCACCAACGAACTCCTGCTCTAGAACAGTTGTATTGATTAGATTCTCAGCTGGCAAGTCCACCCTAAAGGTCACTTTGACTTGGACGTCTTCTACCGAGTAGTTATGAACTGACACGTGAAGAACATCACTAGCCAATGATGTTGTCCTCAGGAGTGTAATAGCCTGAAATGGTTTAAATAACAAAATCAAAGTATATGTGTGAATTATATCTAAATGAGAGCTCCAGGATGTTTGACACTCACTTGCACTTGACAAAGCCTTCCTGTGATGTCTTTAGAGAGTAGGTCGCAAGTTGTACACAGTTTGGTCTTTGATGCCCTACCTCTCGTCCCCCGCAGGGGCATCATCAACCCTTTGGATAATTTTGAATCCCTTGCCCTAGGGATAATTCCTGCCCAAGTAAGTTTAAATTTGATCATCTCTCTTTTATAAAAAAATATGACTGTGTTATTTGTCCCATTGCCCCCCAAACCTATTACTCCCATCTTAAGTCCAATGGGACTACTATGAGAACAGTCATGAACATCTTCTCTTACTCATCTATAGATTCATGTAGACACAATACCACTTATCCATACTACTTTCAGATTCAGAGATGATGTTTGAGAATGACCTAGTTTTGGTCTTTGAACAAGGTGTACAATTTGAGTTACTTCATATCCCCATTCCCTAGGTATGATTCCAGCCAGGTTTGGTTAAGATGACGTTTTAGTGGTGAAAATGTGATTATTTCTGTGGGCCCCCTTCAAAAGCTTTCATGCCCCTCTGGGTCCAAACAAGATAAAATGAGAAAGTAAAATATTTACGTACAAAGAAGGATAGACAAAAATGGATCGCAATATACACGTATAAAACAAAAATGGGTGATTTTGATATAAGATCAGTATTACCAATGTTTTGAATTTGCATAAATGTTTCAAGGATAACATATATGGTGAATAATTATGAAACCCCACAATAAAATGAAAGCCAATAACTCATCTTGCTTAACTCTTCACGTGCCAGAGGTTTTAAATATTCATGAACTTTATGTGTATTATTTGGTGCAGATCTGCGACTTCGGCACATTAAGAGTTAATTGTTGAAGCATTTATAATGAATATATGCATACCAAGAACAAGTAATCGAGCTGATGAGGCATTAAGCCAGAAAGCAATTTCAAGTTAGGCAAACAATTGGAAGAAATGTAAAGTCAAAAAGCATGAAATATAAGAAATATAAAAAGGAAAGGGTTTGCAAATTTTAGTTTTCATGTCATATCTTTATTGTGTACTTACATCAGCAGATAGATCCCTCTGTGTGCTGTCAGATATGATGCCATTGGCATAGTTCTGTACACCGAATCCTTTGATGTTCTCAAACCGAATGCACAATGGCAACGTGTTAGCAGCTGTTGACCAAAAGGTGATCAAATCAATTCAAAACAAAACAAAGAATATTAGTTGTACGACCTGTCTTAAAGGCAAAATGTTCACAGCATCTGATATACACACAAAACACCAACGGCCACTTACACACAAAACAGTGATTAAATCCATGCTAAGATCTTTATTGCAGTTGCACTGCAGACACACTTTTATTGTGCTTACAGTGTGACAACAGATTGCAGACCATCCAGGAGAGCATTGTTCTGCTTTAAAAAATTCACAAGGAATAAGTAACCCCAATTCACCATTTGTTATAAAGAGTATATTATTATTTACTATCTAATGTTGATTCATATGTGTTTGTCAAATTCATTACACATTCCGTCATCATCATCATTGTTTGTCCGTTAACAGAGTGGAAGATGCACAAGCAACATAGTTTGCCCAGAGTACTCCATCTAGCATGAATACAGAAATGTCAGTTAGTTCCAGACAGATATCTTGTGAAATGGTGTTTGGAAAAAGTCAGTCGTTCTCTAACTCTTTTCGCAGACGCTCTTGTTGGTGGCTTAAAGATCAACTTTGAAATTGGTTGATCAAGAGAGTGCATGAAGTGGCCTTTAGCGTAGACAGCTTTGCTTTATGACAGAAGATATGAATGGTACATGAATTACTGTGTTTGGAATATGGTCTTTCCAGGAAATGTTCAGAGCTCTATGCAGTAGTTCTGTATAAGTGCCATCAATATGACTAGGCAGTAAATTTAGCAAAACCTTGGAAAAAAATAAGGTTATTTGAGATGTGAACTGAAATCTCTGTGTTCACATTATGAATACCCCCACCTCCCCTATTTACATTGTTAACCCGTTGGCTACGGGAACCGGATGTGCCCTGTGTTAACTCTATGGAATTTTTAGAATCTCGGAGGCAACGGGTTAATACATGTGGGTGCAGGTGCATGTGGAGGTGGTGAATGTGGGGGGGGGGATTGGATTCTTACTTACTGCTTATTTACACATGGATAATAATGAGGTATAAGGAATATTCCAGTTTGTACTTGCAATTTAATATCATTGGTTGTCCGGCAGGATGGCCCTAGCATATGTTTCCGGCAGAAGGGCCTTAACAGTAAATTTTCTAAAATTTGAGAAGCAATTGTCTTAATTCATATTTGCACCTAACAGACTGACAGGGGTTTAAAATATCACACTACTTTAATTTCACGTGAGAAGAGCCAATGGTTTTCAGGTTAGAGACAAATTAGTGTTGAGGCCCTTCTGCCGGGAACATATGCTAGGGCCCTTCTGCCAGACAACCGACGAACTGCAAACAGGCTTATTCCTATATGTCATTTCTTCTCACCAATACAGGTTCCATTGATGTCAGTGGTCATCTCCATGCAATCACACCGGAAGGATCCAACTTGATTGATACATACACGATCGTCACTACAGTCATGGACTCCTGTGGTACACTCGTTAACATCTACAAAAGAAGTATACACAAAATGTCATGAAAAATCAATTAAAGGTGTATCAATATGGTTATCCGACCGGCCACCGACCTTCAAAAGTAAAACCGGTTATGAATCTGTCATTAAGGTTATTTAGAAGTGGCGTACAAAGTTCCTAAGTTCATCTCACTCAGCTCTCAAGTGCAGTTGATGTTATGAAAGGTCATCAGGACTTACTGGGGGAGAAAGTCTAACCTCTATCTAGTGATGGTAAATGCAAGTCAGTCTGGGGGCAAGGTTTGATGGTGAGTCTTGTCAGTTTACAGAGGAAGGAATATACAACTATTCAAGCGTTTCCCCCCCCCCCATGTGAACACTAATACAGAAAGCAGTCTGACAAGTACATGCCTACAGGATTGTAACTCTTCATTTGTCAATGAAGATTACCCTGAACATCAACAGGCAATACAAATATTATAACAGGCAATCTTGTTTCACCTTATTCGAAACCATCGGGATATTGAAGTCTGGTCTCCAGGTAGCAAAATAATGGTAGATGGTAAGAAAATGAAATTCTTTGCTATTATGTTTTTAGATGGACCTATATGATCTATCAATACCCTGAAAATTGCTTGCTCTGAAACTCTTCCATTTTTGAGAAATTACTCAAAATGTACCGTCATGGGGCCCTGATATTTCTCCTGGGTAATGTACATATTGCTACATGCTCTCCTGTAATTTAAACATCACGATTTGTCACTATAAATTATTTTCAGTAGGTTTGATGCTGTTTTCTGATGTCTGGGGTGACAAAAGAATACTCTGTGAAAGATTGACAAAAAGTTGTCTGATCAACCAAACCTATACTTGTACTTTAAGTAAAAATGGCATGAAATTGTATTGATGCCAATGTTAAGGACAGAAAAATAAATCCTCATTTATGAGAAATGTGTCCCTTGCTTCATTTTGCCGAAGATGATATTACTGTGTGGAGCAAAATTGCACCAGCGACACAATAACACTTCAATGCTAGATCTTGCTTTACCACCTATGTACTTTGCAGCTGACTAATCAAGAGAAAGGAAGAAAAAGAGAGATAGAAAGAAGACAAAAAAGTTCTGTGCTAACTAATTCATTATTTTTACCTTCACAAGTTTTTGGTGAGCTGTTGTTGTAACCACTAGCACAGCTACAGTTGAAGTCACCAGGTATATTCACACACTCTGAAATGTCATCAGGACATGTGTCTACGTTGTTAAGACACTCATCGAAATCTGTTAACAAAAATAAGGAGAGCAGTAACAGTGTTGAAAATGATAATTCTTGAATGACACAAATCACAGGACCAAGATTCATCTGTCCTAAATCATCGCCAATATTAAAGATCACTTGTTTACTTTGACAAATTACAGTAAGGAGCTGCTCTTAATCTTGGGAAGGCTCAATTTCTCTCTCCTACATATTAAATCAAACTATCAAACACAATTACCTGAACATTGTACAGTAACATATAATGCAAGATGAATGTAACAAACACAAACTGTGCAAATGATTAAATACACACACACACACACACACACACACACACACACACACACACACACACACACAATACATTTGAAGACAAATAAAAATGCTCATAATTTAAAATAAACTGTTGTTTTTGTGTACCTGTACAATTTCCATTGGAATCAACATATCCTTCAACACAAAGGCAGATAGCAGTTCCAACTGTGTTTGAACAGTTACTATTGGGGCCACAGAAAGGTACAGTGTCCTCACATTCATTTAGATCTGTGAAGGAAAGAAATACAAAATCATATTTAAACAAAACATGTATCAAATCCATGTATAAATGTATGTATGTATGTATGTACATATGTGTATATGCATATGTGTGTATATGTGTGTGTATGTGTATCTATGTATGAGTCTACATCTATCTTATTTATATTTTTCTTTAGGGTAGGGGATTTTGTGACTAGAATGCATAGGCCTATATTCAAAATGGTCAATCATGGTTACTTTCCATACACAAACATGCAAAATCACTGCTAACTCACTAACTCCATCCAAACATTGAATCAAACGATCAATCAATCAATCAATCAATCAATCAATCAATCAATCAATCAATCAATCAATCAATCAATCAATCAATCAATCAATCCAAACATTGAATCAAACGATCAATCAATCAATCCATCAATCCATCAATCCATTCATCCATCCATCCATCCATCCATCCATCCATCAATCAATCAATCAATCAATCAATCAATCAATCAATCAATCAATCAATCAATCAACCAATCAATCAATCAATCAATCAATCAATCAATCAATCAATCAATCAATCAATCAATCAATCATATAATCAATCCATCCATCAATCAAACAACCAATTTTCGTCCATTAAGCTTTTCTTCATCTTCATTACGAGCTGGATCCTTCCTCCTTTTCTGTCATCTGTCCCTCTCGTTTTGTTTGTTTTTCTTCAAATCTTCTTCTGACTAATAAAAAGGTACCAGAATTCACGTACCCGTGCAATGGGTTCCATTTCCGGTGTATCCTTCATTACAGGAACAATTGTACCCTCCTGGTGTGTCTGTACACGTCCCTTGTGCATGACAGAGGCCTGGTGTTTCTGAGCACTCGTCAATGTTAACACAACTCTCAAAAGCGTCTCCTCTGTAACCATCCATACATGTGCACATGTAGGAACCAATGATATCCATACACGTAGCGGATGAGGCACATGGGGAATCATCACACTCATTGACGTCTAAAAATTGGAAACAGATGCATGTCATATACATTCCATTAAAACCATTTTATATTATAGGGTATTATTGCACAACCAGAATTGAAACTTCCAACATAAGCAGTTTGATAAATAATATATATTCAGATACGGATGCAGATATAGGTATTCTTTACAAATCTTTCTTCCAACAATAAGATAATTGCTATCCAAGTGAAAAAAAATATCTTAAACAACACATGAAATGTACATTCAAATGTGATTGTGAATCCAAATAGAATTTACGTAGTATTATTACCATAGATGACGATACAAGGAACTTACTTTGACAGGACATTCCATCACCCGCATAGCCATCTCGACACGTACAATTGAAGGAGCCAGGAATATTGGTACAGTCTGCGTTTGCATCACATGGTATATTGACACATTCATTGTTATCTGCATTAGATATTAACACATTAAATAAAATTTGTTACAAGAAAAATGAACCGACATCATTTCCTAATTCTTAAGAGTCATTTAAGTGGTGATATTCTAATCAATGATGGAGTACACTGTAAATCATCTTAACAAACATTTGATGGCACTGCAAAAGTTCCTAGCTTGAGTGAAGGGAACAAGATATTTGTAAACACATCTTGATCAGTAAACAATGTTGAATTAATCAGTGTGCAATGACATACTCCATAATCTTAGTCTCAGACAGGGCACTCAAACAAAGTTGCATAAATAAGTGTTCAGTGGCATAATCCATAATCAGTCATCCTTTTTCTTTGTCACAGACTGGGCATTCAAAATCTGACCATGCCAACAATAGACAAGATTCATCAGTGATCAGTTTAACGATTCTTTATTGAGGTGTGACACAAGTACCGAAAGATTATACCCAAGGATGTGGTGACAGCAGTGGGTGGCAATACATGTATCTTCTATGAGACATTAGAGACATAGGGCAGCTTTTTCATCGTTGGCATAGCGAGGATTGCAATAATCTGTCACGCACTAGTTTGGATATCCACTGACAGTGCTATCTGCAGAAGGTATGAACTCCGTGTGCAAATAAGGTGAGGAAAGACAGACAATGTCTTTTGAGTGAAGTTATGTGTTGGATCACTTGGAAATATTTGTACTGATCATCTCAACATTTTGAATGTTTTTGCCATCTGCAGACCCCTGAATCTGGGGCTATCTCAAGAAGATATGAATACTGTGACAAATAAGGTGAGGAAAGACAGACATGTGTCTGTCAGATGCAATGTCCTTGGAGTAAAATTATTTATTGGATCATTTAAAAATACTTTTACTGTTCAACTCAACACGCTCAATATTGTTGCCAAATGCGGACCATTGAATCTACAGCTATCCCGGGGGGGACCAGTGTCATTACAAGGTGTACACCATGCGCGTGTGAAAAAATAAGTAAAAATGGTTGTTTTTCACAGTCGGGCGATGTACTTCGCGTACATTGAAAAGAGTATCAAAATCAGGAGAAACGGGTATACTTTTAACATAATGTTACTTTAAAAAGGTATCTTTTCAGACTTGAATACTTGTTTAGGGTATTCTGATTAGGGTCATTTTGAAAAGTCCATACACGTGGCATGGTGTACACCTTGTACTCCCCCCCCCTGCAGCTATCTAAAGAAGATATGAACACAGTACTGACTTTAGTTATAAAAGACAAACATGTGTCTGTCAAGCGCAATGTTTTTGGAGTGAAGTTTATCAGGTGGATCATTTAGAAATATTTTCACTGATCAACTCAACACGCTCAGTGTTGTTGCCATCTGTTGACCCCTGAATCTGGTGCTTTCTGAAGAAGATATGAACACAGTACAGAGTATAGTGATAAAAGACAGACACATGTCTCTCAGATACAATGTGCTTAGGGTGAGGTTATCTAATGGTTCAATTTGGAACAATCTTCACTGATTAACTCAACACATTCAATGTTTTTGCCATCTGTTGACCCCTGAATCTGGTGCTTTACAAAAAAGATATGAACACAGTACAGAACAAAGTGATAAAAGACAGACACATTTCTGTCTGATGCAATGTCCCAGGAGTGAAGTGATCTGTTGGATAATTTGGAACAATACTCAATGATCAAGTCAACAAGTTTAAGGCTTTTTCCACCTGTTACACCTAAATCTGGGATCTTATGCATTTTTGACAAAAACCCTAGAACTTTTGGATTAGCAACTCGAAAACATTGTTTAGAAATGGTAATTCAATATAATTAACAGTATAACATGCATCTTCTTACTCTAACTGGCTAAATTGCAGCAGAATCTACAGAGCTGAAATGATATTGGAACTACCTGTTCTCAACCCGTTCTGTTCCAATTATACGAGTCTTTTATATGCATTGCATGTATATCTTATATGGTGGCAACAGGAATGGAAGGGTTAAATTCAACACATTTGTATAAGTTGTACTCTAATTGTGTAAACTATTATGATGGAAAAACAATAGTTTGAATCTCTACAGGCCAGCCGCTTTAGTTGGATCAGGATTTCTCACATGAATGCACACGAGATGATGACCTTCTCTGCTAAGAACTCACCTGCACAATTCTGGCCATCACCTGAGAAGCCAGGCATACAGGTACAGGTGAAAGACCCAAGCGTGTCCTCACAATCAGCATTGGCCCCACATGGAGAGGAATTACTGCTCAGGCATTCATTGATGTCTACGAAAATGAAAGTAGATGTTATAGTACTTTTATCCACCACTCAAGGTACAAAAAGTAAATAAGCAAAGAAAATATTATTCAACATACAGTCTCTACATTAATCAAGTACGCAAATACAAAGTGATTTGGCTATCTGTTCATCACACTATTCAGTTTGATAAGCAGTGTGACTTTCCTTACATAGATAATGAATAAACAACATTATTAAAACTCGCAGTTAGATATTTACAGGTAGAATAGCCACAGTAGTGATGGCAGTAATAGTAGCAATATTTGGTATTGTTGGTGATAGCAATAGAAAGATGTATTCAGATATTTAGAGTAATAGTAAACCAGAATACATAGATACATACTGCTACAGGCCTCATCTGCTGCATATCCTGTCCCGTTATAACCAGACCTGCATTGACATGTGTAGCCACCTTCTGTATTTGTGCAGTCTGCATTGGCTGAACAAACATCTGGACTCTCAACACACTCGTTGATATCTGCAGAGAAGATTGAATCAAAATTAAAATGATTTAAACTAAACATTGGTACTCTAGTAGAATACGTTGGAAGGCAGTACAGCTTATTCCTAAATTCATAAATCATAATATTTTGCACAAAAGTAAGTAAAGACTAATAAAGCAGTTTAAATCAGAGTCACATGTTTGCATACGTTTATATTTTTATACATCTATATAACTCTTTGTTGCCATCGTTTGCTCACATGTGCACCCATATCTGTGCTTTCTTTACTTATTTACAGAATAATGCAAGATTATTTAACATTCATATTAATGTCTGTAGCAGGACACAGTGGGTTGCATTAATTTGTGTCATGCACTGTCCATGTGCTTTACACACCACACACATGAAACAATTTTCTTTACACTGTCACATAAGACTATCTCCAGTATTTTAGTTCCTCTTGAAAACCAGTCAATAATAAAATAACATGGCACACAGGGTTATGTGTATGATACATATATAGATAATCAAATAATGGAGTTTCAAGATGAAATATTTTCAAGGTTAAAGACACAGGCTAACATTTTGGAGATTCAAATTAAAAAAATGTCAAACTTTGTTATCTGAGCTACATAGTTGTGGTTAAATGGTCAAATAAACATCCTGGAATACAAAAGTTTGGGAATTTATGCTACTACTAGCAAGATATGAATAAATGATTATTACTCGGGCCGAGTACAAAATAGCCTAGATCCACACACAATAAGTCTATGGGAGGAAATGGGCAAGTGAATCCGGTCAACGTTACGATTTTCACTTTTTTAAAGCACTAAATCATCATTTTGAAATACAATTTTTTTTAGCGCTTCATTTTTAGACTTTATCAAAGAAACAAAGAGCATAGAGGATTATGTAGCTCACAGTTTTTTAAACTGTGATCAATGTTAGCCTGTGGCTTTAATTACACTCAATGGCAGGACAGGAAAAGAATAAGCAGGTTTGAATCTATAACAGATATAAGTGATGGCATACCAGTGCAATTACGCTCATTCACATCGAGTCTGTAGCCATCTTCACAGGAACACATGAAGGCCCCAGGGGTATTGTTGCAATAGGTTTCACACAAGTTGAGTGTAGCACATTCATCAGTATCTGCAGAAAAAAAGACAAGTATACACAAAATTGTGAGATGCTTATTTGAACCCGATTGGAGTTTTTGTTGTCCTGACAAATCTTTTACTAACCTTTCAAAAAGTATGAAACTGTCATGCCAGACCATCATGAAAATACCATTAAACCTACCACAATGACACAATGAGATGTTTTAGATTATGATATTAAGATACAAAACCCAATAACTGGACTCCATTACCTGCACATGTGATGTTATCAACCATCTCATATCCTGTCTGATTACAACGGCAAGTGTCTGCTCCATTGATGATAGCACAGAGTGTGAAGGCACCACATGGATTGTCTTGACCACACGTTGCGTTTCCAACAACTGGTTAATACAAATAATATGGAAAATACCACATAATATAAATTATATATGAAGTAATTGCAACAAATAAGTACTTTTACTTGTAATCCTTACACTCATCAAAAATAATCTACAGAAGATTTTTATTTTTTTTGATGGCAAGAGGTGTTAGCTACCATAAGGGTTACAAAATTAATACAACTTAGACCATGGATCAACAAAGAGGATGCTGGTAAATTGTACGAGTATACTTACAGGAGATCTGTACAGTTATGGAGGAAGAGGAAGAGGAAGAGGAA
>JZLH01S0238672.1:9779-28434 GCA_001188425.1 Eucidaris tribuloides | reverse complement strand
CTCGTAGAGTTGAATTGGCTGGGCTTCTTTCTTTTCCCCCCTTGCCTGGAATGTTGAGTTAGTGTCTCTTCTTTCAAATTATGTACGACAAGGTGAAATGAATCAGTCATTGCCAGTTATATCCAGCTAAGATGAAAGTACAAATTGTCAGAAAGTTTATTTTGATAAAATTGATAACAGTTTACATTCAACAACACAGATTTACACAGACGAAAATTAAGTGTATACACACACAAACACTCACCCACCAAGTAAATTTCAACAGTTTATACTTTGTTTACGGGTACAGAATATTCCACCATGAAAACGGGACAAAACGTGACTTTGCTCAGCCTCTTTTATCTGACTGTAGATGAATATGACTTCATGCAACTCAACCTAATTCACTAAACAGATATATTACTGAAGGTGATCAATACCCCTGCCTCATCAGCACAGCCTTATGTGAGAAGATTTTCCCTGATCTATCCCTATAATAGGTTGTAACTATGTCAATGCAGATTACTGCCACATTCTAAACATGAGTTTTGCACATCTTCATCCTAAGACCAATGTGTGTGCCAAATCTCCTGGGTACTGGTTATAAACTGACTGTGGAAGAAGTTTGAATAAGATATTTCCCTGGTTTATTGCCATAATATGCCGTTACCATGGCAATGCAGTTACCAACACATTTGAAAATGTGTCTTGCACATCTTCACCTCAAGACCAAAGTGTGTGCCAATGTCATGAGCATGGGTCAAAAACTGAGAAAGTAGTTCGATTCACAAGATTTTTATTGGATTTATTGCCATAATACGCCACTAACATGGCAACACATGTTGTATATTATATGCTGAAGGTATTTGAGACTCACAAGTTTGAAGAACTTCTAGGTCAATGACTTCTGTACGATTCACTAATATCATCATCTCTGTTCTATTGTCATTCAATGTAAACTCCACCTGAAAAACAATGAGAGCAAAAATTCAAAATTTCAATAAGCAAATATCATGTGGAACATTCTGTTTATACAAATAGCATCCTGTGGGAAGCACCGTCTAGCAAACGGGGGAAAATTACATTAGGAAACAGATTTACACTGTGCACATCTTAAAAATTACGAAACAACTCAGTTCAGCTGACACACAATAATTATACCACCAATAGATTGCATACTGGTTGCAATAGAGATTTGTGCAAATTCATAAATTTACATGTACATTATTCTGTAAACAGATCTTCAAGTTTCTAAATTTGAATTTTGCCAACAAAATATTTGCACATGTTAATAAATCAAAACGTAATGGTAAACCATAATTCATCATTTAACTATCTACAGAGGACATAATTGCCAGAATCAATTAAAAATAATTCATTTTAAACTGAATACTATAAATCAGTATATTGAGCAATAGATTTGCATTCCAGAGAATACAAGGACAATAAGAAAATACAGAGGAGATAGAAAGTTCAAATATTTCATTTTGTATTATATTTTTATATCTGTATTACTGCAGTGCAAACTAATAGAAAGGCACATGCAACACATATATTAGTACATATAACATAATGAATTCAGTACATGCATGTTGATTTTTATCAGTGATAATTAAATTATCTTATTCCTCCCATATTACAGAGCTCTATTAAATGTTATGTTATTATACTGGGATAGAAAACACAAAACACAAGCAAAAAAGAAAAGCACATAAAAACAACAGAAACTCAAACATGATTGATGTTTAAATATCAGAATTTCAATTAGAAAAGAGTATTGGATATGAATATATTTTTTTTTCTCCTGGATAAAATACTTGTGATATTATTAAAGCACTGTTTGTCTGCTTACATACCGTGGTCACTCCTTGTGTAGCAGCAAAACCTATAAAGACAGTCCCTGTGTCAACAGGTTGACTGTTGTTAAATGCCTTTCCAGTTCGTGCTTGAATGACAAAGTTATCTTCAAAGTTATCTTCATTGGTATCTGAGGGGTTGTTATACTCCAGCATGATGTATTCACCAAGACCATTGAAGGTATAGCCAGTGCCGTCAAGAGTGTTAATATGTGGATCACCCCAGAACCATGCTGAAAATCAAGGAAGTAAACAATACAGTACACCTTTTGTTGTAAACAAAACACATGAACAATAATCATGGAAGATGATCAGCAATGTTTCAGTGTTATTACACAACTGTAATTGTCATTGGCAAATTTAACCTTTCTGTACATGACTAAATTCACTAAAATATATGACCAGTCAAGAAAATGAAGTGTTAGAACAGTGTTTGACGTGGAATTTGTCAGTGTTAAATAATAGTATTTATTTCTGATAATTGGTTATAAATCTCACATGTCTGGCGTGATTTTAATTCAACTTAGCAATACATGCTAAGACAGACTTTTTAGAAAAACAATTTTGGTGTAATTGTACATCATACGTTCTTGCAACGTTCTAATATTTATCTACATTTTGTTCAAGCAAATCAATTGATTCACTATGACCAGGATTGCTATGAAGGTGTGTGCAAATCTGTCATTTGGTTTTAAATTTCAAAACAACTTCATAGAGCTGATATGGAATGATTGATTGTTCTTGTTGTACATACTCACAAAAGTTTTCATCCAAAGTGTCCAATTCCCTAACTTGAAGACCTAATCTCTCTGTATGTTCTTTTCGGAAAACTTCCTTTTTTGTCATTTGTCACAATGGACGTTTTGCATGATTGTGAAGATTGTAAACAGACAAAAGTCTTCCAAGCTTTCAATTTGCTCTTTGTATACATTCCCCTCGATCCCCCCAACATTTTATTTTGTCATAATTTCATTTCTGTAACTTTATATATGTTACTTATCTTAACTGTTGCCTCTGAGATTGTGTAAATCCCATGGAGTAAATACATGACACATCTAAACACAACAAAAAGTAACTATCCCCTTTTTCAAACAACCATAACTTTTTAACGAAATGAGTTTTAGCAAAATAATTTGGCAGAAGTATTTCAATACCTATTGACTAACATCTGTGCGAAAATGTGAATGATTCCTCAAGCCATGCATGAGTGAGCATGCATTAAAGGCAAATATGTCATTTTGGGGAATTTATGATGCAGGATTTTGATAAATTTTGTTTCTGTTGAATGATTAAGCGCTATTTATGTTAATCATCTATCGTTTGACCCCCTTACACCTCCCCTGGCACTTTCGCATATTTTACGCTTCAATGAGCTCAATTAAAAATATTCCATATTTCTCAATTTGAAAATTGTAAAATCCATTAAGTTTATTAAAAAAATGAAATTCGTTTTTTTTTCAGAAAAATGTATCTTTACATGTTGTACAAACATAAGAGGTTGTAACCATGTCATGGTTGAGTGAACACACTTTATGAACAAAGCAAAAAGTGCTATTATTTACCATTATTTTGGCATAAGAGATGACTCCTGTGACTTTTGAAAAGTGACATTTTTGCCTTGAATGCATGCTCACTCATGCATGGCTTGACGAATCATTCACATTTTTCACACAGATGTTAGTCAATAAGTGTAGAAATACTCCTGCCAAATAATTGCTAAAACTCAATTCGTTAAAAAGTTATGGTTGTTTGAAAAAGGGGGTAGTTACTTTTTTGTTGTGTGAAGTTCCTGTAGCCTCTGGGTTAAGAAATTAGAACACCTCAATCAGCATGAAAAGAGGCAACTGTCACTGTCAATTGATTTAACAATCATAAATCAACTGTTCCGAGCAAAAAGTGACTCAATACATTAACCCGTTGACTACGAGATTCCGCAAATCCCCATAGACTTTGTACAGGGGCCATCCGGTTCCCGTAAGCAACGGGTTAATGGACTTAAGAAAATTTATATTACCTGGGCGCGGGCTGAAATATCCAAAACAGTGTGATGGTCGCCTTCGTATTTCATACAGCAAGCAGAAATACAAGCTACGAGACTGACTGCAACAATAATATCTTGGGAGGACATCATTATCTGTAAATACAATAAAAGATCAAAATAAAAGGAGTTTTAGAAAATATACTTTCCACATATGATGCAATAATATTTTTTTTCTTAGAACTGTTTTTTTTTACTCTTTGTGCTTTATGGCAAATTTAGCCAAGCCATGGTATGTGATACACATGTATTTCTAAACCACATTCTTGTTGTAATTGCACACATGACCTGGCCCACTGAATGTAAATATGTGTGAATACCACCACTGAATTATACATTTGTGCTTCTCAGCGAATAAAGTACGCCAAAGAATGGGCATTCAGCTAACAATGCACATAAAGAGTTATGGTATAAGTATGCAGTACTTGGTACCCTGGGGTACCAACTAGAAATTTGCCATTTTGTTGAATTATTTATTTATTTTTTAGCACAGTACCCTGGGATACAAAATCATGTAATAAGGGTGAAAATAACAAATTTAGCCTCATTTTTACCCCATTTTTTGTAAGTTTATGCCTTTTTGTTGTGCACTTGCAATAGCCTCTACATCATCACCACTGATTTCAGCTATCATAACTGAAGAAAATACATTTTGAACACAAGAGGGCGTTGCACAACGTGGTAACCCAGGGTACGACCGTACCCCGGGGTACGGCGTGGTGCATCAAATAGGAGAGTGTGAAACACAAGGAATTTATAAAAACTAACAAGATACTGTATACGCCAAATATTTTGCGTCCATATATTTTCGCGATTTTGCCTCAAGACGGGGAATTCGCGAGTGTATATTTTCGCAATTTTATTGTATCTACATTCACTTTGTACAGAAATATCAGGAAGTGAACATTTTCGCGTTCAGTAAGCCGCGAAATTTGCGAAAATAAAACCACCACGAAATATACAGCGTATACAGTATATTGTTTTATCATTGCGGCAGTAAGGTTGTTTACCATCCAAGTTTGGTTACCAACAGGCACATGGTCACAGAGTTATTCAAATTTTAAGCATGGACGGATTATTGTCAGATGGACCCATGGGGCTAAAGATTCCTTTCGATCCATCTTGGTGGTTGGACCGTAACTTGTTACATTTAACACTACTTGTAATATATAAATAGGCTACATATAGGCAACCATTTTACTATGATTCCACTTCTTGCGTGGTGTGCAGATTACTGAATAGTAAACGAGAGACAGAGAAAGAGAGAGAGGGAGAGATACAAAAACAAGGTAGGACTACTGTTCATTTGATACTCACAAACCCATTGTAAGAAATGATAATAACTGTAGAAGTATCCATTACGGGGCATCACAGATTGGTAATGACTGGAATACCAAAGGCTCCCGTATCCTCTTATCAGGGAAGAGAAGAAGTACTGGCATCTGAAGCCACCTCCAAATCTACTTGGTATTCTTGGTTGATAACAACTCCTCCTCTGAAAGCCTGAGTAAATTGGCATAAAGAATATGTTAGTATGATGCATGTCTTTGTCTTTTGCATTTGTGTGTATGTGTGTGTCGACTTGGAATTTCCAAAAAACACTTTCCTCTCTTCCCTTCATGCATTGATGATGCAAAATCAGTTCTTGTAACCAATATGCCCTCTCCTGACCCCCCCCCAAAAAAAAGAAACAGAAAAAAGGTTGGAAAACAATCAAATGGGGAACAATCCATCTTATTTCTCTTTCAGATATAAAAACAAGAAAGCACAGAAGTACATGCAACTATGAACCATTGCCTACACAGTTTAGTACAAATTAATTGGTCCTCATTTAAACACATTCTGATGTGTGTTAAGGACAAACTTTGAATCATTATCTGACTATCTTGTTTCAATAATATTTGCTCCTCCTTTTTAATGTACATCTGGATTTTCATAGTAAAAAATTCCCTTATTCAAATTGCAACCTTTCACATATTTTCAGAGGATTATAAATCAGTTATTTCTGGGAGTCACATTTCACATGCATGTATCATTTTAACCCTTTGGAGACGATATGATTTCATTATAAACACATATTTTCCATAGACCCCAACATGAGTTAACTCGTACTTAGTCTCCAACGGGTTAATACAGATATGTCTATTTCATGTTATATACCTCATATAAAGATTCTTATCATTGATTGGTCAAAACTGTAGAACGTGACACGGCGATAATCTATCTATCATTGCCTCGAGGGTTTAGGGGTGCCTATCACTTGACCTAAGGTCAAATGATACGCACCCCGAACCCTGTGATAGATCAGCATAAACCCTCGATCTTGCCTGCACACACACGCACGTATGCGCGTACGTGTATGCACCAAAGATGATACAGCACCGCGTAGCACAGCGGCGCTTTAGGATCTTTGGTATGCAACTATGCACGGCGTTAGCACGAGATAGCGCGACACGGTAGCTGTAAGATACGGAATAGGCCTACTGATGAAGAGGATTTAGAGTATTTACTGAAGAAACCCGAAAGAAAAATACAAAGAGATAAATCAGGTACCCGGTCTTGGCTCTGAGAATTGAGGATTGGGCCTACTTCAACATGCAACATTGGAGACATCGCTAGGTTAGTACGACATTTGCATGGTACGTACATATACACGCGACGACTTCGGTTATCGCACAAGCTGAACGCACAGCGCATGCTGATTTCAACATGATTGTTAGTGATTTTAATACAGGAATTCTCTTGATACCACCGTAACTGTTAGACAGAGACTTACAGTTAGACTGATTAATGAATCATTTAACAGGATGAGGTATATAAAACAAATATTGGCTGCTCTGTAATTGGATGGTGGTTTCAATTATCGCTCCCTCGGTGCTGTTCATACCGGCCCTTCTATCAACCCCTCTGCTTCGCCTAGGGCATGATAGAAGGGCCGGAATGAACAGCACCTCGGGAGTCATAATTTCCACCACCATCCTCATGAGCAGTCAATATTTGTATATTACAGAATACAATGCCAGTTCCAGACGGTGATATATGTCTTGAAACATAACTTGTTCAAATGTCATTATGAATTGCAAAAATTCGAATAATGTATACAATACACTAACTTACTTGATGGAGAAATTACAGAAGTTGGTGTAATTAGCGTCACAAAGTTGCAACTGGTAAACCTACGGTCAATCCGGGCTTGCCACCTTGTACATGGACAGGGCTGGGCAAAGAAGCTTTCAAACCGGTTGAACTCCCGCACATCGTTGATGAACCAATTGTAGCAGTAGTATCTTGGGTTGATATAGTAGTCTGGATTTTGGTCTAGACGGAAGATGTACCTTCCTTGAAGACCTGTTGTACCTATCTCTCTATCAAGTCGAAAACTTGTTCGGATGGTGCTCCTTCTGAAACCCTCGTACAGGTTGAATCGTGTAGACCTGCTGCAATAGCCAACTCGTGCTGGTGTATTTGTGGCCTCAGGATTCCAGTTCAAGCTTCCTTCTTGATAATTCAGGAGGATCCCACTTTGTCTACTATTCGTGAAGAGGATTGCCTGGAAGGTGTTGGTCTGAAAGATATAAGGTAGGCTTGAATTTTATCAAAAGAAGACTGCTTCAACCAACATAAACAGAATTATTATCATATGTTATATTTAGTGGCAACATTCATGACTATCAAAAAGACATTACTATGTGGCAATCAATAGTAACTGAAATTCTGGTTTAATTCAAACAGAAGTAACAGAATACGGTGATATTATGGTGATTTACCATATTTTGACTTAGAGTAATGACAGTTAGTTGCTCGCAGGGCTCTATCTATGGCAAACAGTAATTCTCCCTATCTTGTATAGCTCTCTGAATCGATGATGTGGCGATTTGATTTTTTTACCCTTAATTCTTGGGAAATAATAATAATAATAATAATAATGACATTTTATAATGCGCTAAAATCCACCTATCAATGCAGGTGCTCATAGCGCAGTAACATATAAATACAGAGGAGAACGTGACACATTTACAAAAGAAAATAAATAGAAGGATAATCACGATTAAAATGCATTTTTCATGAGATGAGTTTTCAGGTTAGATTAAATTGTGTTAAGGAGGTAGTTGATTTTATTTCTTCGGTAAATTGTTCCACAAACGTGGTCCGGCAGATAAAAAAGATCTTCTGGTTTAAGCAATTGCAATACACATCGAATGCTACAGAACTCGTGGATCGTATCACAATCTTTCTTTATAATCTTGTGAATAATGTATTTTTTCAAGTCCTTCATCCATATCACAACCCTCCTATTTAGGTCATGATCGGAGCCATCGGCTGTAATCACACACCGGTGTTCCGAATCGACGCGGTTGCATATTCCTCTTTCACTGGGAAAACATTTGTGGCTTTGGGCGAGAGTTTTGAGTTCATTCCTCTGTTTACTGGTCTTAGGAACATTTCTTTAACTAAGAAAGTCCTTTAATCACGACACAGACATTGTTCGAAAATCGTTCAACAGGATGATCCATGCTTGCTAGGGGGAAGGGATATTAACATTACGAATTTGATGAGGTTCGAAATGACTTGTTTTGTATGTTTGAATGTACTATTTACTGAAACCGGAAGTATATACCCCAAGAATGATCGATCAGATATCGGCATCGCGTTGTGATACGCTTGATATCCGCTTAATGCGATAGGGACAGTTCGTCGCCCGGCTGGCGGAAGTGCATTAGCAAATGCTCTGAGCAGAAGGGCGTTAACAGTCCGGCTGGCAGAAGGTCGTTAGCAAAATGCTTAAAGCAGAAGGGCGTTAACAGTAAATTGCTTGTAACGTGACAACCACTGGCTTATTTCACATAAAATCAAACTATTGTGATCTTTTAGATCCTTCTATCAGTACATAAGGCGAAAATATGGTATAAGCCTATGGGTTTCAAATTAGAAGCAATTTACTGTTAACGCCCTTCTGCTTTGAGCATTTTGCTAATGACCTTCTGCCAGCCGGACTGTTAACGCCCTTCTGCTTACAGAATTTCCTAACGCCCTTCTGCCAGCCGGGCGACGAGTTGATATCATACAAGTCATCATTTGGGAAAATATTTTACTCTATGATTCTTTTTGCTATACAAAATTATTTTGTGGATGTTTTAAATGGAAAACTACTTCATTTTTATGATTCATTTTACAACTGAATATGACTTTTTAGGTGCTTTCTGATCACCTTCAAAGTAAATTATATCTTATGTTTGGAAATATTTGAGCTGGGACCAGAGAGTGACGGTCATAAACTGCCGCTGGTAAACTGATCGAACCGACTTAAATCTAAATGTAGTGTACACTCTTGGATAATTAAAACACTCACCTCTCCGCCAGATGCTGCCCATGGAGGTTGGACATTCTCCCATGTAATCTTGATAACATAATGGATGCTATCTATGAATCTATCAGTATGTAACCCAAAGGGAAGAATCCTGGCTTGCCGCAGCCGATTCCGAATTTCAGTCAGCATCGCTGCAGTCCTAGAGGAATGTGATCCTCTACCATCATATATCTAGTGATTAAATGACAAGTAAAAAATCAAATACATGAAGAAAATAAGAACAAAAAGGAATCCCTGTCACATGGAATGATATTGCAAAACCATGCAAGGAGGTATATTGAAGAACTCAAATCCATAAGTATGATGTTCAGTGCCGTCATTCAAAAATATAAATCTTTCCTGCAGTTAGGCAGACAATATAATTCCCTTTGATTGTATAATCACTGCTCACTTTCAAGAAAGAAATACTGTTATAATGATAAATAGTTTTCTCTTCATCCAATTGTGAATGATTGACAGTGCTAGTGTAGTGAGTTGCACTTTACTGACAATACCTAACTACATACATGTACCATGGAGTTCAACAAGTATTTAATTCTATGCCAGGTACACATTCAGGATAGCACTAACGCTATTCATAACACAGAAAACTTATTGATTGATCGAAAAGGGTAATCGCCCAGTCTACTTAAAGTCATTTTGAATTTTATTTACTGTTTTGAAATTTAGATTTAATCCCAATGAATCAAAATCAGAGTGATCATAAATACTAATATTTTGCAGAGAGTGTGTCGGATATTACTCACTGGGTTGGTACCCTTAACTAGACGATTCCAAAACAGCATTCACAGAACCTTTTGAAAGAAAGTTTGAGGTCACTTCCACTGGCGGCGAACATACAGTTTGGTCTTGATTATACGGCCATAAGTTAACTGAAGCTCTCTATTATCCGGACAATGGACTTATCAGTCATTATGTGAAATTGATACACCTTTATCAGAAGTGTACACAGAAATCAGCTGGGTATCAGGGACAGTAAATAAAGTGTCACATGTGTGTGGTCTGTTGCATGTTTGCACATGGTGTGTGTGTTGCTTTTACTATAACTTATGGCATGTTTTACCTCCCCCTACACTGTGTTTGTACATTATCTCTCTTATCCAGCCATATCACTTATCTGGATGGCTGCTGGTCCCAATGTGGCCGGTTAATTGAGTTTGAACTGTACCCATTTTGATCTGCTCCTTTCACTACTCTCTCTCTTCCCTATGTACCCTCTCTACCATTTCATTAAACTTGCTCCAGAAACCTTACAATTCTTCATTCTCACACCCTACTTGTGGTGCGTATGCGCATATAATATTTAGTATTGCTCCCCCTATCATCATCTTTAAAGTGGAATGAAACCCAGACTCATTCCTGCATTCAGACATTACAGAACAATGCAAGAAGGAAATTAGTGAAAGTTTGAACAAATTTGGTTGAATGGTTCAAGAGTTATGTCTGTTCAAAGTTTATTTGATCCTTGTTATGGAGGATTCTTAAATTGGCAACTCGACCAGCTTTTTAGATGAAAGTGTGGAGAACTCTCCATTGGTTTTGTACACAAGTTTTCACTTATTCTCATTTTTTATCAAAAATATGATTTGCTCTTGCTTGTTGTGAAAGTATGCCCCGGCAAAAATGATTCTACATGTTTTTCTGAAAGAATTTAGATACTTTCTCAACTGGCACTTCAGAAAACTGAAAATTATTGAATATTTGTGTACAAATCCAATGGGAAGTTCTCCACACTGTCATCTGAAAAATGGGTAAAGTTGCCAATTTAAGGATCCTCCATAACAAGGATTAAATAAACTTTGAACAATCACAATTCTTGAACCGTTCAACCAAATTTGCTCAAACTTTCACTATTTTCCATCTTGTATTGTTCTGTACTCTCTGAATTCAATAAAATGTCTGGATTTCATTCCCCTTTAAACATATAATACTATCTGACACTCTTTTCACTTGAAGTACATTACCTACGTAATCCTCTGTAAACAATTATGCCCACCCCATTCCTCTTCTCATCCACACCATAATAGTACAGCTTGTACTCCAAAAAGTAAGTCCAGTTTTGAATTTATAAATAGTACTTTCATTTCGGTCCGACTGGATGATTCATAACTTTCACCAAGATACAGCTTGTATACTTTCACTATCACCTTTGCGTATTTCCCTTCACTTGTTTCTTATTTGGCAAATAATATTGATGTTTCTTCGCTCCATCATATCAACAAGCTAGCTCTCCCTTTCCCATTCATTGTTCTCATATTCAGTGACACCACTTTTACCCCTACACTTCTAACCCCCCTCTTTTCTCTGTTTCTCCCCCATCTCTCCTACCACCTCTCTGTTTTGGTGCAACAGTACAGGACAAACTATCCCAACATAAATGATACCAACCTGGTAGTAGATGTGTGGATTACCAATTCTCAGATCAACCGGTGCACCTAGAACAGCTATCGATGGATTGTAATACCGGGATAAAAAGTACTGATGACGAAACGTGAACACTGAAGGGTTGATGAAGTAATCATAGGAGAAATATGAGTAGTCAGAAAATTGCATCATTCCAGTAGAAGTGAACTGTGTAAAGAAGTAAAAAAACAAAACTGCTTTACAAAATTCTGCCTCGCTCAAATTAGAAGTTATACATTAAAGGGCATTGACATGATTGGAAGAAATCAAAAATGTCTCTAGAACCAAACTGGTTGAAAGATTTACCAGTGTATACACCAGCTGGAGTGTATCTCCTGGCTGGAAGGATTTGTCTTGAGTTTGTTTACTTAAGATGAATCAAGTATTAACATACCATTTATTGAATTACTCTCATGCCCAGGAGAAAGTAATCTAGTAGAAAGCTCCACAACAAATTTGCTTGTCACAAGGCATACTGATGGTAATTCTTTTAAAATGAGTCAGCATATGACCACAGAATTTTCACAGCAGAATCCTTTCATAATTCACTTGATTCTAGAACAGTTTTACCCCAAGTTTAGGACCACCTCTAATCATGTCACTTACCTTTAACACAGAAACATTATTACATGATAACATCAAAGACGTGCCAATCTCTCATTATTGGACATTCCAGTGGGGTGTTTCATCTGTTCGTAGTTAGAACGAACTTTACGCTGCGACTGGGTGATACTTCTTGTGTCTACATGTAAATGCAGGATTAGCAGTAGTACCCATGAAAGTATTACCAGTCGTTCGTAAAGTTGTTCGGAACTTACAAACAGCTTTAAGAAATACTCCCCTGGTCTTACTAAAAAGCAGATTATCATGTATGAAGACTGAAAGATATTGCACGAGTGACTGTTGGATGCAACATAGATTTTCTATAACCTAAGCCAAGTTTTCACAATCCGGCTCATAACTCTATGTGTGTCATGTGGTCTAACCCCTTCACGTCAAATTATTTTTCTGTTTGCACACTAACAAAACGGAATTGTTCAACATGTTCAAACATCAAAGGGAATATGATTGATAATGTCAAGAAAGAAACTCCCATTCTACAATTGGTACATTATAAACTTGTAGAATGAGTTAGTGATTCATCCCTTTGCTACTATTGAACAGTAAATTGTGTGTCAGTAAACAATTTGTTGTCTAGTTGCATACTTCGCTATTGCATTAATGATTTGATTTAGTTTGTTTAAAAGAGGTAGTATTATGTCTTACAGTGATACGGTCATACAATCTCTGGTAGCCAACAGGGAATGATGTTCTTAAATAAATTGTCTGCCACAGAATAGGCGGTGCAAAGAATCGGTACAAGAAGAAGTAGTAGTAAAAGTTGTACAACACATCTATATCTCCAACATCTGGACCATAAGGACAGTAAATCAGCTCTGAAATTTAACACACAAAAAAGAAACATTGTGAGAGAAATAAAAACACATAAAGACACATTCTAGTGAGATAAATGCATCAAAGTAGTAGACCTCATTTGCAAGCATTTCAAATCGTCATGAAAAGTGATAGTTCCTGATGTAATCCAGTAATGAAGTAAAAAGAAAAAGTAATCAATTTTTTTTTTTATGATGACACATTACAGTGCTTTGCCTTCAAATTCAATTAAATCCATAATTTATTATTCTATTCAGTCGTTTAGATTAAAATAAGCTTATATCATGTATATATGTTGCTAAGACGTGCAAAATAAGGATATCTACCATGCTCAAAAACTGCTCAAGAATGTATCATGATGCAGTGAGGAACTGAATAAATAGTACACTTGATAGGTCACAGGGCCTTGCATATGTCTCATTTCATTTATGTTACCATAAAAAGAAAGTTCTTAATTCCATTGATCATGTTCAAATAGCAAAATGTAACTACTGAACAGAAACAGTGTTTTTTTTAGCTACTCACATTGAAGAAACTCTAAATTGGATATGCCATTATTGATTATGTTTGTTCTCAAATTTCTAAAACTACTGGTATTTTGTCTAAATTTAAAAAATATCTTCCAAGGAAGATATTAATGAACATTTACAAGGCAAAAATTCTTTCCCACTTTAGTTACTTCAATATTATCTGAGACAATACCTACAAAACAAAATTGATGAAAGTTTATAAACTACAAAAACGCGTGGCTTGCTTAATTACTAATAGTCACTTTTTGTCACCAAGTATAACTTGTTGCTTTAAACCACAAGCTAACAATTACCACATTTAAAAAGAAATATGAGCCACAAAATCCTCCATAGTCTAAGTGTCTTTGATAAGGTCTGCAAATGAAGCCCTGAAAAAAATTGTATTTCAAAATTATTACTTAAGGCTTTAAAAAAGTAAAGAGCTACAAGTACTCGGGTTGACCAGATTCACCTGCCCATTTCTTTCCATGGACTTACTGTGAGCAAATCTAGGCTATTTTACACTCCACTGCAGTGGAAATTCATGGAAACGTTCATTCATGCATAACTTTCCAAACTTTTGTATTCTAGTGTGTTACTTGTTCATTAAACACTACTATACAGCTCAGATATCAAAGTTTGATAATTTTTTTAAATTGAAACTCCATAATTTTAGCCTGTGCCTTTAGAGGCAAATAATGTACAATTTGGGTATGTCAAAGAAAATATTGAAATGTGGGGTGAGATGAGGAAGTCCACAACATTTGTCATTGGTAATAAACCAGTTCGGCGATGCAATTTGCACATGTGCAGATGAAGTTCATCGTGACCAAATTGTGCAATGTAGCGATTTGAGAGACACTAGATTGGTCTTCATTAACGCTATGTTATTGATATTCATGTATGCACTAGATGCACATCGGAATGTACAGGTGAAGGTATTGTTTTAAAAAATTTAACAAAGCATTCAGGCAGTCCTCCATTACTTTAACCCGTTGAAGTCGATTTGATTTCACTATAACACGCATTTTCCATAGACCCTGTCACCCTGACACGAGTTAACTCGTACTTAGTCTCAAACGGGTTAAGAACAGTTGCCCTCAAATGACTCACTAAAGGTCTTATCCAGTCTTCAACATCTGTGGATTCATGGGGTCATTGTGACCACATCCTAACAACAATCTGGCTTTATACATATAGTGATATCTGGTCAATGATAATTAAAAAATCACAGTACAGTCCGACCTCAGGTATACAGCCATCTGTTTACCAGATCTCTCTATTATTTGGACAATAGATTTACCATTCACTGCTAGTAATTGATATCCCTTTATCAGAAGTGTACACAAAGACCTAGCCGGGTATCAGGGGAACAATAAATAAAGTGTCACATGTGTGAGGTCTGTTGCAATTTATGCATATTCCATGGTTTGTAATACTACAGCTAATTACGTGTGTTAACCCCCCCTCCCCAATCAAATATTGCTATGTAAAGTAGGGTGGGGAGTTGAGTAACCGGACACTTAATTTTTTACGTTTTTCGGGATATGTTGCCAATAAAAGGTAATTTTCAAATCATCAGCATCATAATTTCCATGAAAAATCAGGATTTATGGGAAGAAAAATAAAAACTGCGTACCGGGTGTCTGTTCCCAACTTTGCGCGATTGTGCGCTGCACGTAGAACGCCGTTTTTAACGCGCGGTGTCCAGGTACTCAACCCGTCCAGAAATACAACTTCATTATCTCTCTTATCCAGCCATATCACTTATCCAGATGGCTGCATGTCCAAACATGGTCAGATAACTGAGATTGGACTGTATTTCATTCTTACACAACTTTTGATAGGTTTGACGTTTACATTACAATATCTTGTGACAGATTGATAAAAAAGTTGCCAGATCAACCAAAACTATTTACACTGGTTTTAATTTCATTTTAAAATCCCAGATGAGGCTTACTTACCAATGCAATTAAAACCATCACCACTAAAATTAGGCTTACAGGTGCACCTGTAGCTCCCGGGTGTATTTGTACAATCAGCATTCAGGTGACAACGATGGAGGCCTTCAACACATTCATTTATATCTGAAATAATAATATTATGCAATTCACAATTTAGATTAAATATATCCATAAATGTTATGAAATTTCAATATTACAACATATGCAGTAAAATGTTACAGATAAAAAAATTACGGGTTAAAATAATTTGCACTCTCATCAAAAAGACAAGTGATTGGAATTAAATGTAAGTAACTGGAAACATCTCTTATTTCATATAGGAGCAATTTGTTCATTAGGCCTGGGGGTGGGGTCCACTAGAAAATAACCCCATGTAAACTCTGCGTGTCACAAAAGCCAAGTAAAGGAGAACCATATGGAACTAGAGCAGTTCGACTGCGCGCAGTCGATGGGTATGCCTCGGCAGTCCGCACTCCCATCCAATTGATGTAATTTGAAAAGCTTTAAGTTACCATTGTAGCAAGACCAATTAGATTAATAAGCATAAGAACATGTGACCCTTCACCAAGTTACAGTGAAATCCAATTCAAGCAGTTCTTGAATTATCTCGACAATGAGCTCAAATCAAACATATTTTAGGCCCGGTGACCTTTGACCTTTGAGCTCCAAAATCTAATCAGTTCATTGGTGCCTCATAATACATACTTCATTCAAGTTACATGACAATCCGACCAGCCGCTCTCAAGTAATCACAGTTACGAGCCCAAATCAGACATATTTAAGGCCCGGTGACCTTTGACCTTTGAGCTCCAAAATCGAATCAGTTCATTGGTGCCTTATAATACATACTTCACCAAAGTTACATCACAATCCGACATGCCGTTCTCAAGTTATCATGGTAACGAGCCCAAATCAGACATATTTTAGGCTCGGTGACCTTTGACCTTTTGCCTTTGTAGCTCCAAAATCTAATCAGTTCATTGGTGCCTCATAATACATACTTCACCCACATTACATAAAAATTCAACCGGCCGTTCTCAAGTTATCGCGGTAACGAGCCCAAATCAGAAATATTTTAGGCCCAGTGACATTTGACCTTTGACCTTTCAGCTCCAAAATCTCATCAGTTCATTGGTGCCTCTTAATACATACTTCACCCAAGTTACATGACAATCCGACCAGCTGCTCTCAAGTTATCGCGGTAACGAGCCCAAATCAGACATATTTAACCCTATCTGGCCCGGGGGGGGGGCTAAAATAGCCCCCCCTCGACAAAGTTCGCGACCATTCCGCCGCGCGAAATTTTTTTACCGCGTCGCTCACTGACTTTTTACTTTCAAGTGTTGCGCATCTTTTGAGACCAAATTCGCAACGTCCCGGTACGCGGTTCTGGAGTTACGCAACTTTTCGTACTTGCATATCACACCAAAAATCGCTCAAAAACATGAAATCGTGTGTTATTTCAATGCAAATTGTGTTTTCAGCCCAAATTCATAAATGTATGATTATTTTTACTTTTACTGATTGAAATTAACTAATTTTATGCTGCTTATGATCGCAAAAGTGTCCCCGAGAAATTTCATCGAAAAAACAATAAAAAACAAAAGGTCGAAAAAACAAAGAAATACATAAGAAATTCATGAAACAATAAAATACATACGAAATTAATTCTGATTCAGCATTTTTTTTGACAGATAATTGTTAGAAATGTCAAAAAGAATATCACCTAAAATTAGCATTCTGTGAGCTGTTTAAAGGGAGTTATAGGCAAAAATATGATTTTATACATAAATATGCATAATTAATTACTTAAAAATAGAAGATAATTATTTTTCAAAAATCTAACTATACAGTCTTGGAGATTACGTCCGGTTCTATGCACGTGCAAATTTTCGCGGCAAACGCGCGATCCGCGGCCGAGATCTGAAGGGGGGGCCAAATTAGCCCCCCCGGGCTATGCAATTTCAAAAAAGCCCGGGCTGATTAGGCTTAAGGTCCGGTGACCTTTAACCTTTCAGCTCCAAAATCTAATCAGTTCATTGGTGGCTCATAGTACATACTTGGTCCTAGTTACTGTCAACTCTGGGTACTGTCATTTACCCGGTTAACGATAAGTTGGGTTCGGAATATAGTGTGTTTGCCAGACAACAAATATGACACTTTGCACTCTTTCAAATACAATTAATTCATGCTCTTTATTAGAGTAAATAAACATGTAGTTGTATATTTTATAAATGTATAATTGTACAAAACAGAACTTTCAGTGTATAAATTTTGATTCCAAATTATCAACTTCAATTTACATGTATGTTCTATATACGGTATTAATTATTTATTCAACTTAATTTAACAAAAGATACGGAACAATAGCACCTCAGGTTTAGTGGCTTTGAGTTCAGTTCAGTTCTCGCTGCACAGTTGGCAACTAGCGACAATTGAAGCAATTAGTCAATCCATTATGACTGAAAGTTCGCGTGGCGACATGGGCGACAACAACGACAACAGCATACAGGCCTCGACCAGTATAGTGTATCAGTCTACCAGGCGAGTGTCGACCAGGCGAGCGTCAGTCCACTACGTGAGCGTCGACCAGAGAAGGAGCGGGCGTCTACCAGGGAAGACTACTGACGGCGCATGTCACTCAATTTCGGCGACGAGGGAAGGGCGTCGACCAGTATTGTCAATCACCTTCAGCGACGAAGGAATTAAGGCGTCGACGAATGACACATTGGAGGCGAGGTGCCAAGCCACGAGCGACGAAGGATAGGCGTCGACCAAGACACATTGGAGACGAGGTGCCAAGCCACGAGCGACGAAGGAATTAAGGCGTCGACCAATAACGAATGAAGGCGAGGTGCCAAGCCACGAGCCCAGCTCGTCCCTAACATACAGGGTTAAATAAAACACTCCTAATAACATTCCCTCTATAGTATTACAATTATACCATTCTTACAAATGAATGCCACAATAAATGATTTGTAATATTATTAAAATGTAAACCATTCCGACATAATTCCATTGGTTTTACCAACATCATGAACTTTGTCAATTAACAAATTTTACTTATATAATTTCTCCCGTTTGCATGTTGCAATTAAAATATT